>JAOTOL010000396.1:0-60614 GCA_034440575.1 Imbricaverruca yamaguchii | reverse complement strand
CCTGGCGGCGCGTGCCTGAAATGGTTGGCCCCCCCACCCGCAGTGGGCCCCATCCCGATTGGACCCCTGCAGCTTGGACCCCCGTCCCGGAAGAGCGATATCCCAGTCCCCGTGCCAAACCGACAGTTTGACCTCCCCGAAACGAAATCCTGTGCGCGCACCTGCCTCAGATAGCCTCTGGTGACCACTAATAGACATATGTCTCCTAGTAAGTGATTTTGTATCATAATTATGTCCTTGAATCGGAAACGTTGTTCATTTCAACGATATTTTACATTCCAACAAAAACTTTCTATGCTTCGCTCTAGTCTATAAAAAAAGGATTTCATTGGTCAATCGGTATTCTATGCTATTTGCAACCAGCAAGCCTATTAGGCATTGGATGTTTTTGTGCATACTGCCTGGATATGAATTACATTAAAACCCTTTTTTCAGCATATCGGTATAATAAAAGAATACAAAAACAGCTCAGGCTGGTTTAGTTCTGGAAGAATTCCACTTAATGATCCTCCAGCGTGGCTGCGGTGAGTAGTGCTTTACCAGTTCTAAGAAAAATACATGCTATTGGTATCGTTTTATTTCGGGAAACATTTCACGTTCGTGAAACATAGGACTGCATGGATCGGGCTGTCCTGTGGCGCTAGTTTCATTGGTATATAATGCCAAGTATGCGAGCTGTAGCGAAAAAAGGCAGTGTGGCACAAAACTTAAGAAACGCCCTGTATATGATGTAGATAAATTGAGAATATTTTCCTCATACTGCTGGGGATCTACCAACTGCATTAAACCCATAAGAAATTGGCAGTAGCATTATGTCAACAAATGTCCTTTTTTGATCTTGCCATTTTTAGATTCATACACTTTCATTTTACTTCTTGAGACAACTGAGGGGGACAGGGGTGCATGATTCTGGTACAGTAGCATATGCATATTTAAAAAAATCACCCTGCAGGGAATCGCATTCGAAGCCATTTTTTCAATTACCTCCTGATATGAACGTTCCGTTTTGGAATATATCGTGTTCACACACTTTTCCCTTGCATGTTACCGTTAATCTTTTTATGAAAAAATATTTTGCGAATTGTGGTCTCTCCTTTCCATCCTGGGCTGCATCGTGCGTTTGCAGGTATTGAACAGGGGCGGTTTTAACACGTGATCCTATGGTGGCCAGCCCATGTTTCCAACATCGACGGAGGAAACCGTGGTAGAACGTCTGCTGAAAGCCTGGCCCTTCGCATCTCACAATCCACAGAGAAGCTTTATGTTTATACGTAATTCAGATTTTCAGTTTCCAGCACCCAACTGGCCGCGATAGGGAATAATGCACAACGCCGCGATTTTCGATCCGATTTCCTAATACCGTCCAATGTCAGATTGCCAAGTATATTTTTGCCCCACTCTGCCCAAGTCATGTTAATCGCCCATTCGAGGCATTGAGCGCGAGGTCACATGAACGCTGTCAGCCCTCCTACCTACTAGCCCTACCCCTACGCCAGCCCCCCTTGCCTACCTTTCTACCGACGCTGCTTTTGTGTGTATGGTTGCACGGTTCGACAACACAGTCTTACCTTGGTGAGTGTCAACACAGTCTTACGAAATGGAGCTTGGTGTACCGTGGCGCCGAGCGCAGCCTCCCTTGCGCTGTCGTAGCTCGATAAACCAGCAAACCAACGGCCGAGTTAGTGACAATTGGGTCGAAATTCACGAAGTTTTATAATGCTGCTCATAGACCGCGGGGTGGTTGATGTTGCAGAAACTAATTTTACATCATCAAACGTTTCTCTGTGTATTGTTCGTGAAAAATGTCGCTATTATGCTTCTTTTCGGCAGATATTCACGGATTTTAGCACCGATGTAAGGGCGTCCGAGCCGGTCACCATAGGGTCACGTGTTAAATCCCACTTCGCATTCAAGACGTGGAAACGCACGATGCAGCAAACCAGCACGGAAAGGAAACCACTTTTTTATTACTTTTTTCAATAAAAAGACAGTTCCCTTTTCACTTTTTAAGCAATAACTTTAGGCATACAACTATTCTGAACATGCTCCAGGGGCTCTCGTATTTGCTGCTGTACTGTTCTTTTAGCAGAAAAGCTAAGTGGGAGAACAACACTATACGCTGAGCTTATTCTGAAAAAATAATCGATATTAAATGATGAAAATGTTTTGCATTACAGGTGTCAGCACATCGCTGGGACGGAGACTGGCCCGAATGGAGCAGAGCCTATTCGAAATCAGGCAGACGTTAACCAACGAGCCAAGAGAACAGCACAACAAGACAAGTGACACTGACGCGCTCATTAATGCTGCGTGACATGGGAACGCTTCTTCATGCCGTATCGGAGCACCACATCATCGCAGTACCATCTCGTGATCTTCTCGTGTGCAAGCTATGTGTTCCAACTTTCGATCTTGCGGTGGATTTACATGCCAGCAAGCCCAACGCTCATGGCATATGCCACTACACTTTCTCTGCCGGTACAGATTTCCCCTAGACCAGCTGCTATCCCTAAGCCCTTCAGCCGGTTGAAAGAGTCGCTGAAACACCACGTGTGCTCTAAAAAGCACAAAGAGAACGTGAAGAAGGCGTCTCAAGAGATGGAGCGGGAGGCGGTCCGTGCGAGGAATATACAAAGTGCTTGCCGAAACTCATTGCTTGCAGCGTACCACGTCCTGAAGCACTCAATGGCCCAAACTCCGTACGAGAAGACAATCGTGCTCTGCGATATGACAGGCTCAACAATGGGCGATCTCTGCCATTCGGCCACCCAAATGCAGCGGTTCAGGGATGCATTCAGTACTACTATCCTGGAGTGTGTAGCCCGTCATGTTGACAGAGCACCTTGCGTAAGTCTTGTCGCGGACAAAGTAACTGTCCAACATAGAACTGTGGACATAACTGGCATCATAACCATCGTGCCGGACGCACCATGTGACGAGCTCATCCAGAGTTTTGTGATCGGAGCGCCCGTGGTGGACCAGCATGATGGTAGTTCTCTGGCAAAGGAGTGGGTGGACACCGTCAAGCCACTCAACATCATGGATACCACCAAGCTCGCCGCCATCTGTACAGATGGTCAATACCATGGAGCCGACGTCCCCAGAAGTTTGTCAAAAAGCTGCAGTCCGAACACCCTGACTATGCGATGCGCTCTAAGCATCCATGTGTTCCATTCCTTTGGGACGGCGCGCATCTTCTGGACCTCGGAGCACAGTGCCAGGAAGGAGCCATCGTGTCGGTGGGTGCAAGAGGTGATCGACCAGATCAGCCGCATCGTGAAACGGTTCTCATATGGAAAAAGGGCGTGAAACGTTCCTGGCGGCGAGTAAGCGTATTGGGGTGGAACCACGAGGCCTGCTGCTATGGTCCGAGACTCGCTTCTCGCCATATGCTGCCAACGTCATAGAGGCATTTACGGTAAACATACCGGTGCTGAAGGCCGCTATGGAGAACCAGCTACGAGAGATCGGCACTACGACGAGTAGCCGGTCATGTCAGCCAATAGATCTACAGAAGGACCTCGAACTGCTGAAGGGTAATGCTCTTAAATAAATTGTATTAATAATTTGTATGTTTTTGGGTGGGAACCGATAAAAGTTTCTGATAAAAGGAAAATATCTGTCATACATGCTTTGTACGCTACATTGATCGCAACAATTATGCAAAGCTGTCAGTTTAATTTTTGTATCAATAATTTTTTCCCACAGATATATTGAATAGACAAAACTGGGGTATTAACACGCCTTCGCATAGTATGTGTGCGTATGCGCTTGCACGCTGGCGCGCGCGTGGCTTGTTTTAGTCTAGTTGACTCATTTTAACTATAGAGTTCTTCGCACGTTTTACATAGATTAAGCAATTGATATCAACGTGATGCAGCTGTTTTGTTAACGTCAGAAGCAGCCTACGTGTTCTATCCCAATGATACTACTTGCAGATGATGAGATGACGGATTGTGCCAAAAATACAGCGTTTATTTTCAGGTTTTGAGGGTATATAATGCCTTCCTTCGTGAACGAGCAAATATGGTAGGTAGTTCGTTCCGAAATAAAATATGTTTATTTGTTGATCATAGACTGCGCAATGCGCTTTGAGAACCCGCAGAAGAATGGATTATCTAATGGAGCAATCTAGCATGAGTTCATTTCCATATTTTAATCTCCAAACCGTTTAATTCCTCTTTTGTTTTGTTTTTACAGATTCATGTTTCCATGCTCGGCTGGCGGCGCTGCAGGACCTGTATTCCGTGCTCTCAAAGGCAAGCAAGAGTCTCCAAAACCTGCAGCATCTGCCATGGGAACGCCAAGAAAAGTACAAGGCTATGGTCGAGGACTTCGGACCGAAACGGAGAAGACTCGAGAAACATTGCAGTGGTCCCACTCTGAGGACATCACTGGACATCCAAAGTGTCCTGGACGAAGGGGACAGCGAGGAAATGGTGGAATCCTGGCCCAGCTATTCAAAATACGCCTCGAATCTTCAACAACACCAGGTGAATAAAAAAGCGTCGTGCTTAGAAGTGATAAGATACTGATGAACAGTGACCAAGAAAAAGGCTAACAAATTAAGTGGTCGTGAAATTATTTTCAACCTTCTTTTTTGTTATATGGACAATTTACCTGTGTTTCCATAAATTCAGTCTGCTGTACTACAGCAGAATATAAAACTGTTTTTGGCACAGAAGACTTTCGTATAGCAATTCATGATGAGCTCCCGAATCGGTAAAATACTAATTCGCCAATGATAATTGTATTCATTCCATGTACGATATTGCAATTTACATAATAATATATCGTCTCAATTTTTCGTGGTCTTTATTTGATCAGAAAAATGTAGTGTGTTGAGTGTTGAACGAGGCTACACAGAGATGTTAACCTTTGACAGGTCAAGGAAATCTCCACATTCACCCGAGCTCCGAATACCACTGCGCCAGTCGGGAGCACGGTGTGGATGCTAGAGGGCAGACGCGGGCTGCAACAACCTGCAGCTGAAGGAGAACATGCAGCACATCAGGCAAGCAGCGGATCTCCAGCAGATGCAAAACTCGCCCACATCATCCGTCGTCGCAGAGGTAGCACATGCGTTGGCTATTCTACAACGGGAGTCATTGATTCCCAAAGATCCCATCCCATCGGAGTCAATCGAAGCCACTTTCCGTGCGCTGAAACGCCTGAACACTGGATTCAACCAGAAGTTGTTCAAGGACCTATGGTGCCAAAAAAGACCCGCTGTTCATGCCATACCTCTCGATCGTGGTGAGGTTGTGGCTAATTTGCCCAGCGGAAAGCGTTGTAGAGAGTATGGCATCTGCAGTAAAAAATGTGTTTGGCATGACCTCATCGCGGGTACTGAGCCACACAAATGCCGAAAAAGAGCTAGTGATCCGTTGGAACGGACCAAGCGTGCCACATGCGGACTGGCTGATCGGGGCTGTGTTAAAGAAACACCCTCACCTGGACAACTTCGTGCGCGCTACTCTGTCTCAACAGGTAGAGGGGAAAGTGATCGCCCGTCACAAGCGAGATAAGTGTGGAAAATCGTACATCTTTTCTGACTAAAATGAGTAGAAACTACACACAGCGTTGTTCCTTGTTACGGTTATGATTAACTGTAAATATTGTTTAACATACTGGTTTATACCAACTATGAGGTACTCACTGAAAGCACATACCTCTCTGGATTGTTAATTTATGTTGTCTTGCTACATTAGGGCCGATCTTGTGGAATGCCATTGATGCCGTTGAGTTTTTGACGCTGGCGAGAAAACTTCGCCGCATATGCAGCATACTTGGTGGGCACACATACGTATCCAGTTGTTGTACTTAAGATTGACCTGCGTGTTGGTGAGCGAACATCATGTTTTTTTTCGGTGTTTCTCGTGTTTACAAACTTGATTGCAGTCAAGGATGTGTTAAATAATATACCTATTTTGATGTAATATTTGTTTGGACAATAACGACGCCGAATTGCCGGAAAGGAAATTGGATCCAAGATATTCTGTATAAAGGTAATCGACGCAATTTGTTATAGGTCCAGGAAATCACAACCTTTTCGAGCTATCATTACCCACTTTGGGTTAGGACAACCTCGTGATTACCCCGTATCAAATTAAGAATGCCTCAGCCAAAGTTCATTTTCAAGGTTGAGAACGTGTAGCATTTCCTGCCGATATATGTGCACAGGTTTTTGGCAAATGTACACAGTACTCTCCATACTCGGGGTTTGACGAAACCCCGCTATAACCCCCCACCCCCACCCCTCTCCACAAGCTGGCGCATTACCCCAGGTTGGGAACCCCTGTTCCGGGTCACGTAGCATAATGCTATCGTTTGCACAAAAGGTGACAACCACCAAGCCTATTCCGGATTTGGACGACAACCACGAAACCATTTTTTTTAGCTTTCCCTGCTGTTATCAAAGGTGAAGGTTGTCGACTCGCGCGTGAAACGGAACGGGTCAAAACTCAACCAGCTCATTAAGATTATTTTAAGCATAAGCATGAATGGCAGCAAGAAGGGACAAAATGAAGAGAATAGAGGTTCTGAACCGCGAGAACGCTGCTGCGATCTGGAGGAAGCGTCGCCACTCTGGAAATGGCAGCCGGCCACCATTTTACCGCTTCTCCAGAAGTTGGCCTGCTCTATCTGCGTACCTGTATCCTGCTCTGCGGCCGATACAAGCACGAGAGGATCTTCAAATATGACTTCGGTTTGGGGGACACCTTCAAGGAGGGGCAAGTGCTGCCAAAGCAGTTCCGACTACTGAGAGTCTCGGTCAAGAACCACTTCTGTGACCTGCATCACCAGAAGGCTATGACTTCGAAGCAAACAGCAGAACAACTGGCGAAGGGCCGGCTTGCGACAAACAAGGATGCTGCGCGCCAAGTTCTTCAGACAGGGTATTACGTGCTGAAGCGCTCTCTGTCGCGGGCATCGTCTGAGGACTTGGTCGTTCTGCGGCACCAAAACGGCACGCAAGTGGGCAGCCTCAGCCACTCCAGCATGTTTGTATCGACCATGCGCTTGCAGTTCTCCTCTACCACGAGCAGCATGCTACATAAGTTTATCGCACGCCAGCCCTGCGTCTCGATGTGCGCAGACAAGGTTACTGTGGCGAAGCGGGACTATCGACATCACCGCCGTGGTGGCTGTGGTCACCGAAGCGCCGGCGGACAGCATGATACAGTCGTTTGTTATCGCTGCACCAGTGGTTCAAGATCACAGTGGCAATGGACCAGCAGAATAACTGTGTCGATCCCTGGCGAACGTGGGTGTAACCCACCCTGACAAGCTGGCAGCAGTGTACATGGATGGCCAATACCATAACAACAAAGTGCCATAAAAGTTGCTCCATAAAATGGGTGCTAGCGATCTCGGATTCCAGACAGCTCCGTCTGTGGTAGTGCTCTGGGACGGCGCTCATTTGCTAAACTTGGCGGATGAAGACGCGCGGCGTACCGACAGGTGCGATTGGGTGGGCCAGGCCATCTCGTCCATGATCAGAATCACCAAGTGCTACACCATCGGTAAGGGCTGGGAAACCCTGCTGAGCGCCGGAGAAGAGCGTGGCGAGACGGTACTACGGCCCGAGCTCTGGTCTGGCACGCGGTTCGCGCCACACGCCTCAAAAACTTTGCGAGTGTTCTTCCCCAATGCGGATACGATGGTTGATGACCTGCAGCAGCGGATCAGAACAGGAGAGGCGGATGACAGTGAACAGCGAGATCTCCGACTGCTGCGAGGTTAGTTCAGAATGTGAATATTCCTGAGAGGTTTTGCACACATGGACATTTACAATATCCAGACACTATTTTTTTGTGCTAAATTATCATGTGGCAAATGACTGGTGATTAACATATTGTTATTCTGCAGTTTTTGTTTGTCTTTTATACACGCGCCTGGTTAAATACGGCAAATCGTAGCATGCTTGGGCGGATGGGGGAAGTTATTGCAGAAAAACTGCGTTTGGGACAAGTAGCCTAAGATTGTGTTGAAGCAAGCAAAACCATGTCAACGTAGTTTTCAGCGGAGTTGAGTATCCTCTTCCGCAATACTTCCGCTTCCACAAATCAAGGGCTGGTTTGAATACATTTCTAGCACGTGACTGAAATATTCACTAAAATGATTTCTTTTTGGGATTCACGGTCTGACTGATCCAATCTCGCCCAATGACCCTCAACGCCATTTCTATCAATTGAATACCAAAATATCCGCCGACCAATTGCGAGGAGTATAGCCAAACGCGGTGAGTCGGCGCCGTAGCGTTCCAGAGTTATTCACGAAAAAGCTTTGCTCGGTTGTGGTGTCACATTGACCACCACCAGAAGACCACCACCACCCAGAACACGTGCTAATGGATATATTGCGCAGGTATAGGCTGTGGTTTAGCTTAGCACAGGGTGGGAATTTTGGGCCTTTCCTTGAGTATGGAGACCTAAGGACATTTTATTCTCCACGATTGTGACTGCAAATGTTGAACTTTTTTGTTCTCCGAATGGAACGTGCCAATAATGGATGACATTTTGTTTCCAGGATCTCAGTCCAGTTCCAACAATGCAGTTGCAGTTTCCAGTCCACCATACAAATTAGAAGCCTGGACAACAGAACAGAAGAGCATGGCACAGCAGGCCATAAGGCATGAAATTCAGGTTGCAGTCAATTGCCCAGGAAGCATGTAATGTTATATCAGAATACCTACAAGTTTCTGGTGGTGGTTTGGATTGCATTGTACATGTATCAAACATATTGCATGTTATGCATGTGTGTATGAATCCGCAAATATGCTTTGAATAAATACATTCAACTCTGGCTATACCTATACATTTATTTTGCCTGGAAGAACTGATATTGAAGGTGCAACGAAATGACATAAAGGAAATGTTGCGGCAAAATCCCACACATTTGTGGTGGAGCCCTTGGTTATATCAGATAGGTACGGATCACACAGTTACAAACTATGTCCTGGCTCAGTTTAGGCCCCAATCAAGGCCGAACTCGTGGGGGGGGGGGGTACTCCGGTCAATCGTTGGTGTGCACGATGTCCCCAAATCCGAACGAAACAAAAGCATCGACATAGCTTAAAAGCAATAGAGAACAAAATAATGGAAATTTCGGAACTAGTTATTACCTCAGCCTATTACTCTCCAGGATATTTTCACACTGGCAGGACGGCGGCCCAGCACAATCACTCTGTAATCACAGATGAATCATCATTCGGCTTGCGCCAATCTCGTCTCATTTTGAATAACAAAGATATGAGGGATTAGGCTTTCGTATGTTTTCAGAATTCTGTCGAAATGACGCTTTAGAAGGAAGGATTAGAATAAACCACGATTCTTCTTCATAATTCCGGGGAATACTGGCGTTACACCAAAAAAAATATTCGTTACGAAACCTCTCGTATTGCTGCCATATCTTGCCACCATAGTTGGAACTCGAAATATACACAATGCCGTCAAATGCTGGCATATCGGACCCGAGGTCCGTTCTCCAGCCGCATTCCAATCGGAGACTACCGGAGAACGTAATTCTGGACATCTCAGACCGTTTTCAGTAATTCTGTTAAGTTCATGAAATAGAGCATTCAATTTCGAATTGAAATGCGTAAAATAGCACCACCTAGCGAACTTCATTCATGGTAGAAGACCTATTTTTGGGAGCCATGTAAATGCTTTAAAAAAATGCAAAAAACCTTGGGTTACTTTGGTATGAATTCCACCTCAATTCGCAAAACTACAGTAACCCATCAAGAGAAAAGCATTTGAATAGTAGTTTTATCACTTCAGCAACTGCAGTAACTGCATGTACGGAGTTTAAACGTTCTCCGGGCTATTTATGGTCACAATTAGACGTCATTTAAAATAGTTAAGAAAATCTGTCATTTCATCATTTGACCACCCTTGGATACGTCGCCGTTATGAAAGGACAATATCCGTACTAGAGTAGGAGAATTTACAAATTATTGGGACGGTCTCGCGCGGTTTATGTTTTGATCTAGGATAAAAACAACGTAATTTCATGATTAGGAACATATATCTTCAGTGTATTGATTCCCATATAACTGAAGAAAAAAAGGTAACACCGTATTGACGTATGAAATCCTGTTAAAGGCGACAGGAATTGAGGTCAAGCAGCGGTCTTGAAATTGTGTAAATATTGCAGTCATGTTTACACAGCGACCACGCTTTGCCAGCGCGTTTCGCCTCGCTGCTTTGTCCCCTTCCCCTTGTGCGAAGATCTTTATCTCGATTGGTTGGGTATACTCGGGTTAAGACAAAGTTTTGATAGCTTTCCGGAGAAAAACCTAGTAAGTGCGAGTGAATTAAGTGGGCGTGATTGAAGTGACTAAGGGTCCAGTAAAGGGGTGTAAGTATGCTTGTAAGTAAGCGGCTTGTATGCTTTTATCAATCATCATTTTTTGGACTCCGACACCAGTAGCTTTCTGTTTTTTTTTTAGGGGGGGGGGGAGTCCGAGGCCAATTCTTTTTATTCTCCGACTCCATGGGCAGGAATATCTTCTTTTTCTTGGAGGGCTCCGATACAAATTTTGTATTCTCCGACTCCAGGTCAGCGAACCACTTTTCCCACGCTGGCTTAGCATTACTTTTTTACAATTATAATGGCACAAGAGTATAACTAAAGTTAAATACAGCAATGCATGTTGTTTTCCTTTTTATTGCGAAGTACAGCTTTGCGATGGAAGCATGTAATTCCCCAACTTGCACCCTGGCCATGTCTTGTTAGCGACGCTTCAGTTTATAACTGTTCCCACTATTCATCCCCTACCGACATTCCTCACTGATTTTTCAGATCCGAAGTTCACCACTCAGCTGGCAGCCCTTTGTGACCTGTATGACGTGCTCGCCGAGGGTAGCAAGTCGCTTCAAAATCTTCAGCTCCTGCCTTGGGAACGACAGCGCTTGTTTGACAACATGGTGTGCAAGCTCGCTGAGATGCAGGACGCTTTGGAGAGCGAGGACACAGAGCTAATGGCGGAGCGCTGGCCCATGCTGTCATCATTTCCTGCCACCGCCACACACACACACACACACACACACACACACACACACACACACACACACACACACACACACACACACACACACACATATATATATATATATATATATATATATATATATATATACATATATATATACATATATATATAATATAATATATATGTATAATATATATATGTATATGGTATATTTCCCTCCCAAATAGCTCGGTTTGCTTAGAGCACTGGCCTGCACTGGTCTCCCCTGTACTGGCAACACAGGGTTCGAGTCGCTTCGCTCGCTCGTATTTAGCCCCCGGCCGGGAGTGTCAGTTGGCAGCTGGCCCGATAAGGTCGGGGACGAGCTACCGGGCGGCCGTGTCGGTGCATTGGCGGCACGTTAAACTTTCGGTCTAAATTCTGCCGTTCAACTGGAGTTCATGGATCGGGTGGTGGGGCCAGGGTTCACGCAACAAGCTCTGCTTAGCAATAGAACCCTGGTTCCTCAAGCCACCCCAGCAACAATTTGGATTACACTTTAAAAAAATTAGATATATATATATATATATATCTGTATATATATTATTTTGCAAATTCAGGTGATGGAAAGAGGAAGCAACATATGTTTTAGTAACAGTACAATTCCGCATCCCTTCTCGTTGCATCATCTCCAGTCGTTCATTTTCTGATTTTATTCTGCTGCAGCTGTTACGTGTGTTGCACGTTGCACGTTAGAATGGCTATTGTGCTTCGTTTATCCGTTATCTGTCGTTGGGTCGGATTTCTTTTATTTCGCTTTAAGGCTTCGTTTACTAAATAATATGTACCTATCGCTTGATGCTGCTGCTTGTAGATATTCTATCTTTTGACCTTTGTATGTTATCATCTTACATATTGTGGTTATATTGTTTTGCCCGATTTTTAATTGCGCGTCTTCGTGCGCGATTGCGTTAAGTTGTGTTTAGGTCGGAATGTCTGAAACAGGCGAAACACGATCCGAAGGGTTCGTGATCACGGGATCATCTATTGGTTGTGCAGTAACTCCTCTATCTGCCCTGGCCTGGACGACTTCGCTTTCCAGATTCCAGCGGTGCTCCGATTCACCACCACTCTTCATGACAAGGCGACAGAGCGCGGCCGCGGACTGGACGCCAGGGGCAACAGCAAAGGTGCCATGAACGGCAAGCTGCAGTATTCTGTGACTGACATAAAGGTCGTCAATGATTTGAATGCTCTTCAGCAGGTGAGGCATGTCGAATGCCTTGAGATCGTTCACGACAGCATCACAAAAGCTCGTCGGGGCGGGGATGGCCGAGTGGTCAAGGTGTCGGGCTATGGGTACCAAAGGTCCCGGGTTCGACTCTAGCGCCACTCAGGACATTTCCGAATCCCGCGGCCCACCGGCGAAACAGTGTGGGCGGCGCCATTAGCCGTGAATGTGCATAAAGTGTGTCGTGAACCAACCAATAAACATAAACAAACAAAAGCTCGTCAGTCAGCGTTTGATACCGCCGACTGCAGCCGTGGAGAGGGAGGTTGTCAAGGCAGCCTACATGTGTCTGTTCAGCCAGCCATCCGGCATGCGCAACCAGCAGCTTCTGCGAGCCCTGCAAATGGAGTCGGACTAGAGCCACGCGTTGAAGCAGTACGCTCACTTGGTCATAAGGCTATGGCTGTTAGGCCCGCCCGAATCTGTCGTTGGGAGCATGGGGAGTGTGGTGGGGGACATATTTGGCGCTCATCAGCAGCTGGACCACCGAAACGCTGAGTACGAGCTTATGATACGCTGGAACGGGCCTGATGTTCATCATCCTGAGGCCTTAATTCAGGCAGTACAACGCAAATTTAATAACAACTTCATCATGCAATCAGTTGACATCAGGATAGAGCTACAGGGCACTGTGATCAGACTCCACAATTCAAAAGTGTGCCGCAGATCAGCTGTCTTCCAATAAGAGTTCCAGACGTGTGGGTCACTTCCATGCACGCACACACGTGTGCGTGCGTGCGTGCATGGAAGTGACCAAGCTTGCGTCGGGGTTTGGAAGTTTGTGCTAGTTAGTTCTTGCGAACAACACCGTCAAAAATGTCATCCGTGTTCTTTTGGTCCAGTTTAACAGCGCATCTGTGACTATTTGAAGAAGCTAACATTCCAGTTAAATGTACGCGAGCAGTTCTTCTCTGTTCCCAATTGCCGATCAAGCCATACATTGATCCGATCCGAGCCAGGACAAATAATAATCATTAATAATTATTTGTTGTTTAACTCCTATAGTTATTTCGCGTCGGAATCTGTGATGCCGTGTCCGCGCCGCGAGGGGAGAAGCTCATCGGTCGGCAGCGCGGGTCGAACCCACGATCTTTGCCGTGTGAGACAGACGCATTTACCGACTGATCTATCCTTCCCCCGAGGTAAGCCGATGGAGCCAGTCAGTTACGACCGCCTGTTTGCGGGGAAGGATAGCTCAGTTGGTTAGAGCGTCTGTTTCGCATAACAGGGGTTCGAGCCGCTCTGTCGACCAATGGACTTCTCCACTCGCGGGCACGGCGTTATAGTTGCCGGCGCGAAATAACCATAGCAGTTGAAAGCGTCGTTAAATGACAGAACAATAATGATTATTATTATTATCGTCTGTTTGCTTGGCTGCCGACTGGTTAGCCTATTAGCGCACTTAGTTTTAACTCGTTGGTTGTTGAGACCGACAACGAAGTTGGTGCTGAGTTTTGACACCATGTAGCGGCTCGTGTTTCATGAATTCGAAAATATAAAGATACGGTTTGCAGCATGTTTTGTCTTTGTCTCCCGAAATGCGGGCGGAAGAGATCAGTTCTCCACGGTGGTAAAAACGTTTTTTGCCTAAAATAAAAACCCTGCAAAAATACTGCAAAACATGGAAATAAAGTGTGCTGAAACAAAGAACTTCACGGAACACTATCTTCGGAGTGATGGAAAAGTTATGGCGAAAAACTTCGTTGGTGGAATTTGCGACCATTTTTTCACCTCTGCCTCAAAGTAGCCGGGCATTTTGAGGCCCCATGCGGCCAGGACTCAAAACTACGACCACTTGCCGCAAATTTGGAACAGGCAACATTCATTGTTAGCATGTAGAAGGCGGAAACGGTTGCCAAGCTGATTGGCATATTTTTATGTACATGAGCCAGCTAATCACCCTCATAAGAACAACACCTACACAATTGGCATACATTTCACCACCTCTGACATCCTATTTCGCAAGGTTCTGGAGCTGCACTGGAGCTCGCCAAGTTGGCACGATTCTCAGTGAGTGCGGGATAAAAATGATGATCATTTTTTGCGAAATACGACAAAGCCAAGTTTGCTACTTCTACGCAGGACGAGGATGAGAAAGGCTTATCCAGGTTTTCTCAAGACTTTTCCCTAAATAAATGTAAGAAAATATGAAGAACAGCAATGATTAACTTTTCACTAAACCTGCGTTATATCTGGCATCACGTACGAATCCGGCTCACAATCCCCATCATTGAATTGATTACTCGAGATTGCAATCCATGGAGATGAGCTCGAGTGTGCATAACCCATTCGCGCGAAACGATTACAGAGAGCTTTGGCGGCGTATTCACCCGTCCGCAGTCAGCCGTGTGCTGAGTCTGGGCCTAATCTCACCGAAAGCGAGCGGCCATGCCCACCTGTGACTGACCCATAGACCATTCCCGCTCCGACCTGAGGGAAAGCATGAGACACAGCGCCGCACTAAGCAGTGCACGCTCCGTCGTCATAATCTGTCTGACAGGCACGCCGAACCCATCTGCGCCCTCCCACGCCGGCGAATGGGCACGTGGTACTGGCGCAGGAGGGTTGAGGGGGGATAGCGATCTGGTCGGCCGGCTAGTGCCAGAGCCGCGGCTCTGCTGCCAGGCAGCGCCCACGCTCTCACTTCCGACGGCGCCGGCCCACGATGCTGCGTCGGTGGAAGGCCACCCGCCGTAATGGTGCCGTCGGGTGTGGACATGTGCCAGGGGTGACACGCCCCCCCCCCGTGACAGTACCGTCAGGTGTGGACATGTGCCGGCGGTGACACGCCCCCCTCCCCCGTGACAGTACCGTCAGGTGTGGACATGTGCCGGCGGTGACACGCCCCCCCCCGTGACAGTACCGTCGGGTGTGGATATGTGCCGGCGGTGACACGCCCCCCCCCTCCCGTGACAGTACCGTCGGGTGTGGACTGTGCCGGCGGTGACACGCTCCTCCCCCCGTGACAGTGCCGTCAGGTGTGGACTGTGCCGGCGGTGACACGCTCCTCCCCCCGTGACAGTGCCGTCGGGTGTGGACATGTGCCGGCAGTGACACGCCCCCCCCCCGTGACAGTACCGTCAGGTGTGGACATGTGCCGGCGGTGACACGCCCCCCCCCCGTGACAGTACCGTCGGGTGTGGACATGTGCCGGCGGTGACACGCCCCCCCCCCCCGTGACAGTACCGTCAGGTGTGGACATGTGCCGGCGGTGACACGCCCCCCCGTGACAGTACCGTCGGGTGTGGGCATGTGCCGGCGCTGACACGCCCCCCTCCCGTGACAGTACTGTCGGGTGTGGACATGTGCCGGCAGTGACACGCCCCCTCCCCCGTGACAGTACCGTCGGGTGTGGACATGTGCCGGCGGTGACACGCCCCCTCCCCCGTGACAGTACCGTCAGGTGTGGACATGTGCCGGCGGTGACACGCCCCCCTCCGTGACAGTACTGTCGGGTGTGGATATGTGCCGGCAGTGACACGCCCCTCCCCCGTGACAGTACCGTCAGGTGTGGATATGTGCCGGCAGTGACACGCCCCCCCCCTCCGTGACAGTACCGTCGGGTGTGGACATGTGCCGGCGGTGACACACACCCCCCGTGACAGTACCGTCGTGTGTGGACTGTGCCGGCGGTGACACGCCCCCCTCCGTGACAGTACTGTCGGGTGTGGATATGTGCCGGCAGTGACACGCCCCTCCCCCGTGACAGTACCGTCAGGTGTGGACATGTGCCGGCAGTGACACGCCCCCCCTCCGTGACAGTACCGTCGGGTGTGGACATGTGCCGGCGGTAACACGCACACCCACCCGTCAGTCGGCTCCGTCGTATGGGAAACGACAGGTGGCACGCCGCTGGCGACCACGCCTGCACATACTCACCATTGTCCCGGAACAAATCCACACCCTCAGTCTATGGCAATCGCATCTGCATACGCGCAAGAGACAACGCCGGAGGCGATTTCATCACACAAAGCATACGGATCAGATAGCATTAATGCGCATCATTAGAGAATGCGCAAGCGAGCTCACGATTCCGCATACGAAAACATTAAAACAGTCTATGCCACCAGATACATTCCACGAACTGCGAAAATACACTCACAGCCCCGACTCACACTGCGTCTAAAGTTGACTCCTGCAAATATAGGCGACAAACTAGAGCGGCTGAAGAGACTGGACAAGTTCTTCGGAACCAGAAGCTGTTACTACGCCAACTCTGTGACATCTCTGTGACATACTGGCATTGGCACGGTCATCTCGACTGAGGCTGGCTGGTGACATTGATTCCAGCCTCGGTTCGGGCCGGCACACTCACTGCAATCTGCCAGCGCATCCGCAGCTTGGGCGAAACAAGCTGCACACGCCGCCAGTCAGGACACACTGTATCGTCTCGACGTTATCGCGCCAACCAAATCTTGGTTGCCAACCGACGTGGCCGACACCGGGTTGCAAGTCGGATGGGACCCGCACACCTGGTTCCGAAGGGACCGGCCCACACGTGGCGGGGGTGTGGCCTGCGCCGTCAAGTCACACCTACGCCCCACCCAACGACAGGACCCGAACTCTGACTAGGGGGTACTGGTGGTGCAAATCGGAGTCGACAGCACCACCATCGCAGTTGTCTGTTATAGATCGCCGGACAGCGACAGTAACATCTATGTCCCTCTATTCGAGTGTTTAGCTGGGTTTTGAACCATTGGAAATCTCCTCATTGCGTCCGGGGATTTCAATCTGTTAGAGATAGCCTGGTCCACTGATGATGATCATGTCGCTCTTGTCAGGCTCAACCGTGCCCTGCAATTGTTTTTCAATAATTAAATAATGCGCACACGTAGTCTGACCCAGCCAGTTCACTCAATGGGAGGTAGCGATATTCGCCAAGATAAAACTAGGTCACTGTGGCGGCGGCTTCGAAGCCGTCGTTTGTGACGCCACTTACGCAAGTGCTACGATCATGCATGTGCTATTCGTGGCAACTCACGAGTGTGCTGCATGATCACGGGTGGGCTATGCAAGAATGATTGCGATTGGGTGAACGGGCCTGGATGTGGTGAGGTGGATAGTCATTTAGTACTTGGGGTATTGTATTGTCAATGGCGCCTCATTATAATTTTCCAGTCTTATATTATATTCTCCTCATAAGCTTAAACAAGAGGACCCCTGGGGCTCTTGTTTATGCTTTAAGCCTGGACACTTTATGACTGCATGACTTGATGGTACCTTTGAATCTGAACACCATGTAACTATTTATCGGTATTTGTCATGTTTTAATAATCGCAGCTTCGAGTGGTTTTAATTATCGCAGCCCGAAATTTGATGTCCTTCGTGTCGCTCTTAGCTGTTGGCCCTGTACTGCTCTGACTGACTAAGACGAAAATCCAGCTTCTGAAATGTTTGTGGTCCGGTGAATGCTGCTATTGTGCACTATATGCCCACTGTCTCTTGCTGCGATTGTCCCTCGCCCATTGTTTAGTGGGGATATGCGGCAAACGCTTAGAGATGAGGGCACCTCACACCGTTGTAAACATCGGCGGTAATTAGTACAAGACCTAACAGCCACCAGAGACAGGTCCGACTTAAGCCCGCAGCCAACACCAAAAACCGAGAATACCTACCGAGCCTCGTCCACGATTTCCGCGATAACCCCAAACGTCTCTCGTAATTCATCAAATCCCTCAAGTCATCTAGTCACCGGCCGACTGCTCTGTCCACCATGGTCGGTCTTATCCCAGCGTCACAGATTGTGCAAATATTTTCAACACCACGTTGGGCTCCAAATTTTCAGGCCCGCGTGAGGCAACGTGCTGCTCGATGTGCCCAAGCTTTCCTCACCCATACTAGACCATTTTCTCTTCTTCTAGGTATAATTCAAATTCCGCGTCCAGCATCGGCAAGCACAAAGCCGGTGGACCCGATGGGCCGAGTTCCCGCATGCTCTATGGGTGCTCGGCAGAACTGGTCATCCTTGAAATGCTGTGCAAATTATCCGTTGCTCAAAGCGAATTTCTCCGACCACGGGAAAGAAGCCAGTACTTATCCAAATACCCAAAGAAGGCAGTACAAGAAATTCCGGAAACTAATGACTATTTTCGTCTCTCTGTCTCTCCATTTTTTTCTCTCTCTCTCCCTCTCTCTCTCTCTCTCTCTCTCTCTCTCTCTCTCTCTCTCTCTCTCTTTCTCTCTCGCTCTATATAATTCTGGAAAAGCTAGCTCGAACCTCTTTTAGCACTCGTTTACCATGACTACCGCCCACACGGATTCCTGTCGAAATTCGTCTTTTCGTCCAGCCTGAGCATATTCCTCTAGCACAGTTGAGTCTCGATCAGGTGAACGCACATATTGACTGTATATATACACATTTTGTAACGTCCATTACCAGTGTAAACCATGCGCTTTCGCTTCACAGGCTCAACAACACGCCCTTTGACGTCACAGAACGTGTGCCCCCTTAGATTGAGTCCTACCCCACCAACCGCCGACAGCAAGTCGCACTTAACGGCCAGTTTTCGGATTGGATCCAAGTTAAATCCAGCGTCCCTGAAGGCAGCGTATCTGGCCCGCTTCTCTTCGTTTTCCTCACCGCTGACCTCCCTGCTTCGGACCGACTGAACCATGTCCGATGACGTAATCAAATTGTGGCACCGAGTCTCATTCATAGCTGACACCGATACCCCCCTTCAGGCTGACTTGGGCCGTCTCTCCTTTTGATCGGGTATGCATGACATGTAAAATTAAACCATACGAAATATAATGCAATGTCATTTTCCCTACGAACATCACCCATCCTGGCCACATACACATTGAACGAAACCGATTTAAAACACCGAACTGAGACCCGGGATCAAGGTGTATTATTCCACACAAAACTTTTACACCTTATGACTCGGCCACATCCAAGGTGAGCCGCATGCTCGGTCTTGCCACCCACAGTACGCAGCTGTCCAGACGCCACAATATTGCTCGCTTTAATCACAAGGAAATGGTGTGTACTGTTACGCCCATGTTCGCTGGGAACTTGATTACGGCTGTGCAGTGTGGGCTGGGACAGCTGTCACCCACCTGAATCGCCAGGGGCGAGCGTACGGCACAAGTTCCTCACGTGGCTGACTATTAATTGGGATTAGCCCATCGCCAGCCTAGACCTCTCTCTAGGCTCTCACTCTCTTATCTCATTCTAACGTGCGCTCTATTAAGTCTCGATTGGCACAACACGGCCTCGTGCTCCTGTACACCATTCACCATGCAACAGTCGACATTGGTTCAGATGTTGTTAGCGTTCAGTCTGACTGTGCCCATGCGCCCGACACGTGCCCTTGCTCTATGGAATGCATTTTTGCCAGAGTGAACGTTGCTCAGCGTAGTTTGTTCATTCACATCCCCGTTGCTCATATCTCAACGCTTGTAGAACTGTTTATTTGTCCACGTCCACCGCATACTCTTATAAATGCAACGTCCAAAGCTTCACCAATTCGGCAGGCATATACCTACTTGCAATGTGACGTGCATATGGTATGTGCGTCTGCGTCTCTTTTTTGGCGGCTCATTGCATGTATATAACATAGTTTTTATTTGTTGTGACCTTAACTGTATTCATTCCATGACTGCATCAGTAGCTGGACAAGTGAGAATGTGGAGCACAATTCAAGTGCAAATGCAAATACAAATGTCAGCGGGTTAACATCATCCCAATATTTCAAAAGGTCGACAAAAGGATCCGCTCCAATTGTCGCTCTGTTTCACTGCTGCCGCCCTTGGGCAAGGCTCTCGAGGGTTTTGTGTGGTGTCCTGTGGCAACATGTCACGCCTGCACTGTGCTTGAGGCAACACTGTGTTGTTCGGAGGCGGTCATGGCCGTCGAACCTGGATGCTGTTCATCATTAGCGTGGAAAAGCCATTTGGGACGAATACCGGACAACACCATTTATGCAGACTCTTGGACCGCATTTCAGAGCGTAAATCGCTAGCTCATTGCGTGCAAGCTATGACAACTGACATCACCTGCGTGAATAAGCGCTGGAATGGCCCGTCTCGTATTTCCCCTATAGGCGTCAAAGTGTTATCGCGAACGGAAAGATTGCCGATTGGACTGTAGTGAAATCCGGTGTTCCATATTTCCTAGCGCCTTTATTATTTTTTATGCACACCAGCGACCTTACAAATGAGAGAACCTTCAACAACCTTCCATGTGGTTGCGATTTCTAAATTGACTCCAGATGCAGTTGCCCACTAATGGGCTTGGGGTTCAGGGCGATTTGAATAGTCTCGGATCCTGGTCAGTCAGTTGGGCTTCGTTAGATCGATTCAAGCGCGAGACAAGACTCAGGCAAAAATATTCGATGGGCAATGAAGGGCCGGAACATCCTACGGGATCAAGAACCTCTGATGCCATTGTTGACTCGAGGTGGACTATCACTTTCGCATGTACAATGCACAGTTAATCGTGCAAACAGAGCACTTGGTATGTTCATTAAGTCATTTCAGACTAACCGTGGACATACTTTATTCAAGCGCGTGGCTCTAACTGTGGGGTACTACGCAAAGGTCAGATCAGTAAGATACAGGTTATTGGATTGTGCTGAAGAACCATTTTCGAATGTGATGTGCAAAGGATGTCGCCAGTACTCACTTGTGTCACTGAAGCCTAACATTTTCATCACATAACAACTGTTCGCCAATTACATGGTGCGACACAACTTATGGAGCCCGAAGAATCGGATAAAAAATAATCGCTTGTTGGTTAGAATAAAACAAAGTTGCATGTAAAACTTCGGTGTGCTGGTTCAGCCCTTTTAATGATCATCTAAAAAAATCGTCATTTGTGTGCGACGGCGGCCGCAGGGTGGAGGTTTGTGTACGGTTCGAAACCGACCGTACACAAACCTCTACCCTGACACAGATACAGGCCGAGCTGTGCGTGAAGTGTGAAAGAGCAACCTATGGAAATCGTTCTGTTTTCTTGTGACATCTGATGAGTGCTTTCTGTTAAAGTTACAGTATCTAACACCACCAATTTACCAAACTTACTCCGCGGACGACAAAGGGCACGGGCTCCGCCGTAGGGCATTTCAAGAGCATATCCACAATAATTCGGGGGTCCTTAGTGGCGCCTATCAAAAGTTCATCCACCGAATTGACCACATACATCTCATTTAACTCTAGTACACAAATTTCCCCCTAATCAGCTCCACTTTACGGAACTCCTGTCCAGAATACACCACTACTTACCTTGAGCTGAATGTGTAGCACAGCGAATCAAAGCCATATTGTTTACAGGTTGGAAAGTTATACAGAGAGAGGGTGAGAGAGAGAGAAAGAGAGAGAAAGAGAGAGAGAGAGAGAGAGAGAGAGAGAGAGAGAGAGAGAGAGAGAGAGAGAGAGAGAGAGAGAGAGAGAGAGAGAGAGAGAGAGAGAGAGAGAGAGAGAGAGAGAGAGAGAGAGAGAGAGAGAGAGAGAGAGAGAGAGAGAGAGAGAGAGAGAGAGAGAGAGAGAGAGAGAGAGAGAGAGAGAGAGAGAGAGAGAGAGAGAGAGAGAGAGAGAGAGAGAGAGAGAGAGAGAGAGAGAGAGAGAGAGAGAGAGAGAGAGAGAGAGAGAGAGAGAGAGAGAGAGAGAGAGGGAGAGAGAGAGCGGTCTTTGTTTCATCTTCAGTCCGCTTATATTTGTGAGGAAGTATGTCATGATTCACTGCAGTGCTCAAACAGTTGTACCTGCTTAGTTTCCACTCGGTTTCCATGCATTAGACGCATAGTAGCAGGGTAACAAAGTAGCCACGATGGGAACCAATGCCACACTGCTTTGTCAATGGAAGCTTGCACCAAGCGAGATAACAATATCCTTTGTCTAACCAGATCGCTTACATATATTCGTAGTCCTTCCAGTTCCCATCCATTGGCATCGATAGACGAGAATGTTTCTTTTCTATCGCACTCAAATCGCGTGGCATTCATCAACCCCCTTCATACACGGAAGATGATGTGCTTGTTTCAGGTAGAGTGGCGAAAATGTGCCGATCTGGCGCCCCGATCAATTATAGCACTGCAGCGTAATCTGGGCGGTGCGGTAAAAATAAACGTGTGGTGCGTGTTTATCGTGTCATGCACAAATGTCTGCTTCGGCTTCAGTATTTCAAAATAACACCATGGAATTCTCCATTCCGCTATCCTATGGTACAGCACCCACCTGCAGTGTAGCATTTCACTTTTGTCCGCACGCAGAATCCACTACGAGTTTCGGTTTATGTACATCTTCTCGGACAAAATCGATTTATTACATCTCATTGAGTTGGTTCCCCCTACCTGTCTCGGCACGGCCGTCCAACACACGTCATCTATTTTATACTCCTGCTGGTATTAATACTGCCAACTGTAGATTTTTATGTCGTGTAACTGCAGCGGCCAAAACATACTTAACTTCCGATATCGGACAAAATATTGGTACGATTCCATCAAGTACTTAGAAATCATTCTACGAAGAATGTGCTGCCGGCAAACAACCAATGATTTAAAGTACGTATTGCCATACCTATTGCATGTTAGCAGTATTCGCAGTTCATCTAGCTTGCAACGTCACCAATAAGTAGGATGCTTGTCCGTTGGCGATTTTGATAAATAAATAAGGAAATAAAAAACGCCCCCGTCGTTGTACGGAACATTCAGTAGGATGCCAAATCGTAGTGGTAGCGCTGTCGTGTGGAAATATTGCTTAAGCATGCTCTCGAAAAGTGCTGACGTGACGGACGGCCCGCTCAGGCTCCGATCCAGACACATTTGTGAAGTCAAGATGAAAGAGAAGCGGGCTTCGCTTTCATATACCGGAAACAGTTTTTTTATGTCGGTTGCTTAAAATGTCTGCTTTTTTTATTACCTTCCATTGAAGGTTTAATGAGGGAAAAGGCATTTCGGGCATTTATCCCTTTCTCTTAAGACGTCATAATGCATATATGTTCCACAAACGTTGCGAATTTGCAAACATACATGCAATACAGTTTAAGTTAACCGCACAGGTCGCGGTCTACCTCACGATAGCCCGGCTGTCCGTTTGCTCTATCTCCCTATCACATCCCTCCGTGTTGTGACGGTTGTTAGGTAAGGTCCTCAAGGCTTGACAGGTCTCTGTATATCTCAAATTCTCGGATCTACATCTCCAGACTGTGACCTTATGTCTTGACCTTGCAATCTTTCGGTTCCCGAGCGAGTAGGCTCACGTATTTGGTACACTCGTGTTCCATCTATGATTAATGCTCCAGGGATATTGGTACTAATCCTGGGGACGAAACTTTCTTCAGGTCCAACATCAGGACGCTGGGGGATGCCATCCAACAGGTCACGACCCGTACGATAATGATACTCGCTGAGGAATTTTGTTTTACCCCTCAGGAGTCTGGTCGGAAGGAACTAGATCGATCAGCGCCCCAGCAGAGGATGAATCAAGAGCATAAAGCTTAATCAATCAGTGAGCCATTTAATTCTAGTCCGGCATTGGTCGCGAAGTTAGATTTGCCAAAGCTTCTCCTGGATGTTCAGGCGACTTTCCAACATTCATTAGTATATTTTCAGTTCAGGTGTTTTATATGGTCGGCGAATTGAAGATACCGCGGAGTGCTGGCGTAGTTTCTCTTTGTTCATCGCGTTGAATGTTTGTAGAGCCGAAAACGGCACGAGGGATGCGAAAATCGGGTATTACATCTGAAATACGATTGAAAAAAAAATCCGGGTCTCTTAGGACCCTTACCTCTCTTGGGCCTTGGGTCCTAGGATATATACTAGGCACGGTCTTTGGCTCTTGGCACCTTCAGCTATTCCCGTGCCCTCATGTAAGACGCTGTATTTGAATAAATGCAACAAAAGACCTAAAAAGTGAAATATTTCGCGACTGCAGGTATGACATGGCACAGTGAGGCATGCGTGGTTGCGACACAGAGTGTGAGCATTTCTGCTTCCACCCCTCCCCCACTCCCGCCACCATGATCAGAGCAAATTTATCATTCAGTTCATGACGTAGGAAAATTGATATTCTGGGCTAACATGCATTGTGAACTTTAAAGTTTGAAGTTGAAGCGATGCAATCCCATGAAGTACGCTGGAAAGATAAGTTCCCCGACCATGAGAAGTTGCAGGGGAATTCCCCTGTTTTGCTGTTTCTAATCATACCCTGGAAAGGATATCCGTAGTTTCAGGCGCACATTTATTTAGATGTAGTCATCAAATAATTCTCATACATCACCGGTATAAAAGTCCTGCTCTCATTACTATATACGCACAAGACGTGAAGGTAAAATGACATTTCTTCAAACATCTAGTTCCTTTTTTAAGTCTGGCTATGTATTTGGTAGTGCCATACAAACATGTTCCGTGTTCCATGCATGCACCCTCAGGAAAACAGTCACGAAATTATCAACTGCGCGCATCCAATGTTGTCACGCGTCCTCCGTTTCGTATTAGTTGGCGTGTCAAAGCTACCACACTAAAGCTCAACGCCAAAGCCAAGTCAGCTCGACCAACATCTGTACGATTGCGTCACGTACCGTCGTCTTGTCGATGTCGGAAGCGACTCGATCCACGGCAGCTTGCGCGCCCCACTGGAGGGCGCGGGCGGCCCACCTGGCGAGCATCTCTGGGACGCCTCTGGGCGCCAGACCGACGACACCGGCAGCGGTCAGTGCCGTGCTCAGCAGCAGCAGGCGGGTCAGCATGGCCGACGACGGCTGAGCACACCTGAAACTGCAACTGCTGCTGTTGAGTCCCAGACAAAAGTCGCGCCGCCTCGCCGGCCGCAAAACCGCCGTTCACAATCACGGAATGTACGCATTTGCGGTGGTGCCGTATCTCGGCTTCGGCTCCGGTTTGCATTGGTCGTGGAGACCGCATCAGCCGAGTGGAATAGGCTCAGCCTTTCGCCGAAGTTTGTTTTTGCGTGACGAATTACTGATAGCTGTTGCACAGGCGACAGCCACGTAGAGCCTCGTGCTAACAACCGTGCGCTGTCACCAATCAAGGGAGGAACTAACTAGCACTTGTACTTCAGATATGCCGTGCAAAGCTCTCATGTCGGGCCTTTCAATGCGGCAGGCCCTCAGCAGCATCGGCAGTTTTTGTCATCCGCGATCAATGATACATGTAGGCCTTCTCGGAGGCAGTGGTGGAGCCTGGATTTAAGCTTTTGATTTTACGCCAAGAAAATCTTTAAATTTCTTGTGCTATCTAGTGTATTACTGGATGCTAATGAGGTTGGACACCCGCCACTTTAGCTGTGCCTCTGCTCGGACGTAGGGAATACAGGCTCAGCTTGATCAATCGTCGCATGCGGCAATTATACATGAACGAAATAAGATAAACAAAAAACAGAAGCTGAGAGAAAATGCTGAATATAGGACGAGAAGGATCAAACACCCTCCTCGCCATAATATCTTTCCGACTCTCTTTGTACCTTCCAGTCCTACAGTGATTGCAACAGTACCAATGCCCCACCCAGTGGCGTAGCCAGGATTTCCCTTAGGGGGAGAGGGTTACATCGAAACGTGTGAATCAACATAAAACGCCCTAAGCGCGACAGAAATTTATGGCTTTGTGTGGTGAAACCTTCAAATATTCTTGTTTCATCTAGTGTACTTTTGGTTCTAAAGGGGAAGAGATGTCCACCCCTTGGCTGTGCCTCTAACCACATCACACAGTGAACGTCTGGAGACTTTCGGACATTTCCAATTCTGATTTGAAGCCCTACATCTCTCGAGGGTCGAACTTTGTCAACTGATGAACAAAATAATTGAAGCAGCTTTGAACTGCATTTCATATAGCTGACTTAATATGGTTACGACTTAGAATCGTTCGGGGAGTGGCTGGACCCATTAACTCAATGAGAAGCTTCACCCCTGAACTCGCTAGGATCTCGGCGCCTCTTACCTGGGCGAGACGTCAGTTATCAGTGTTGTGAGTCGGCGGAGCAGATATGCTATATGGTGCGCTGACAGTGCCTTTCAGGGCACCCGTGGTCAGACTCCCACACTTGTTCCCATGGCTTCTCTAAATTTATCAGCAAAGGAATAACCGTTGCTAACGGGGAGAACACTCGTACCCATAACAGCCATGTTTACGTGCCGGTCCACCAAATGTGTATAAGAGCAGAATCAGGTCAGTCCGGTGTGAAGGTCTTCAACTCCAGCAGGATCCTGGCATTTGGCTGAAATTTGTCGTGGAATTTCTCATTGATTCCAAGTGAAATACCGTCAAGTTTTAGTGTGGAGGCCCTTGGGTGTAGGTTCTTCGCACGTATCCATTGGCTGCTTATACGACATAGACGGCAGATATGCTTAGGGACACTCTTTCGATCGGTAGCGTTTCCGTTACCCTGCAAAACTGCTTAAACCTGATCTGTGTGCTTCGATGGGATTCGAGTTTGAATCTCTGGCTGAGAAGAGCCATGCTCCATCCATTACCCATTAACTGATGCATACCACATACCTCGCTTCATTTTTGCTTCAATGCAAATTACAAGCGTCCTTTGTAATTCTCCATTCTTTGATCACCGACCTGTGCCACAGTTCAAATACACTTATGCCTCCTGGAACAACACTAGAACGTTGGCAGATTCTGTGGAATTGGTGGCATGTAGATACTCCTGCCCTCCCATGCGAGATGAGGTGCCTATCACTGAAAAGCGCCCCAGACAACCCCCTTCTCCATCGAAATTCCTGGATCCGCCTTACCTGAAGCCGGCCTACCGAGCCCCCGACTCCTAACCGTCCCATGACTGTCTTTGGTGCCCCTGAGGACTTTTGATAGCTCCTCAAGCCATATGACATTCATTCATAACTAGTCAGAGTCCACTCTAGTCATCTCATCCCATCAGTGAGCGGCGAGCTTCCTTCTGGCAGACTCAATATCACCAAGCCACTGCACTGGGAGCATCTTTCGTTCCGGTGTTTCTCTGGCTATCTTCTATGATGTGTCAACATCCAGGGTAGATCGAAAAATCCTGTTCGAGACACGAGCTAGAGAAAATACAAAAATTTAAGAAACTTATCGGGTGTTTTTGTAACCGATATAGTCAGGCCTTGAAGCGTAATCATTTGTGTCCCTATTTAAAGAATACGAACTTCAATTTACCTTTTGCTTACAAATTATATATGGTGGTCGCGAATTTGAGTTGGCCCGAGCCCTTCCGTGATTCCTATATAATTCGATGCTCAAATTACACCACAGCGTGCAGCAGAGGTGGAGGTCCCAGGGGGAGGGATCAGGACCTCCCACGTTCGTTGGTCCATCATTAGGCACGCCCTGGAAAATTGTATTCTACAATATAAATCAATATAGATGCAATACAGTCAATAAGAGAGGCGGAGAAAATCAAATTACGACTTTTTCATTCTGGGTTGGATTTGTGCCTGCGATAGGGCAATTCTTGCTGCTATGGAATCTCGAGAGGTTTTCACCTTTCCTCTCCAACATCACATTTTATAAATACAAATGTTAATGTCCTAGCTATGGTCATACACATGCTCGTCCAGCACCACCCTTCCAACTAAAATTGCATACAATCGAAATTGTGACGTGCGTGCCACTTCACTTCAGTTTATAACAAAACAAAAACAATACCTAGGTATTCAAGACACTCGTTACTATTTCGTACAATATTTATTGGAGCTTATCGACACACTAACTCCTAGATTATACGCCCAACTGCTCACTCGCATTTGCAGCAGCGGCGAGAAGCGACAGGGCGACACACAACTTTTCGGTCAAGAGATCGTCGCTGTATCACTGGGTCTCTTTCTCTTTCCCTATCTCGCTCCCTCTCCCACTCTTTCGCTCTCTCTCTCTCTCTCTCTCTCTCTCTCCCTCTCCCTCTCCCCCCTCTCTTCCTCTGGGATACATGATACGGATACATGACACGTACGATACGTGAAATTTTCGCTCGTATGTGTCCGACACAGGATGCAGTTGGTGAGGACAAGTCATGTCACTGCACGACCTCGGTGAATATATACGACGATGGGCGCTGTATAACCAATGCAGTTGATACGCCTTAAAACCCTAATAACCTACCATATACACGGCGGGCCACACACGCCATGCACGAACGCCCCGCTTCGCGGTAGCGCCTGCTCGGTACAGCCCTAGTGTCTGGTTATTGTACCGTTCGCCAGAAAACTATTCGGGGGTACTCCCCGAATTGGGGTGGAGCACATGATTATATGGAGTGCGCCCCCCCATCCATTTGGGCTCCACCATTCCCTAAATACAATGTGCCCCCGATAATTTTCAAAAATCAACGCCAGGTTAACTAAGTCCGAAAGGCCACCCAGGCCATGTGCTACGCACCAGAAGCCCCTCTCGTGCTGCGTGAACACAGTTATATTCTAATTGATTAACTAGTTAGCTAATTCAGTTGAAGGGCGCTTCGGCCAGGCTCTCATCGATCACGGTCACGCATTTTGGTGCTCAACTGTGAAGCATACTAATGTGGAGTTGATTTGTTTCTATGTATGCATTCGTTATTGAGATCGCTTCAAATTGGCTAGTCTTTGTTGAGCATATTCTCGGCAAGTATTGGCTTTGGAGGCAGGCCTTTCGCCCTTAGCATTTTACATATTACATGGTGACGAGCTTCACAGCGTAATAGTACATTTGATGTTGCTGAGCGCGAGCATGTAAGATTACGAATGCAGGTGCAAAATTCCAGGCAAACCGACTAAAATATAACACGAGAATATCAATTGCTTGATTGTCTCGCCGATTAAGAGGTCAGTCAATGCATGAGCAGCTCTGCTAGCTACAAGGTGAAACCTCATCGTTACGGAGTACGCAGTTTGGCCACCGAAGGAAAGCCCCGCTAAACACACCATTTGATTTGATCTGTTCATGCTAGGTGAAGCACTGGTTTCATGCTCAGAGGACGGACCTGATCCAAATTGGATGTCTTCTCCGAAAAATCGTTTCTTGTTTCATTAAGCGGTCTAACTGAATATAGAGCCGAGTAAATTAATTCATGAAATATCTCATCTATAGCGGACACGAATACTCAACAACATAAACAATGTGCTACTGAACATTTTCCTGTAACGCTGTCATACCTATAAGCCATCGGCCGTAACTGAACATGCTCGTGCTGCATGACCGATATAGTCGATGCGCCCCTGAACTCCAAAAATGACCATGCTCGTGTTTGTTGGTTATTTTCTACAGTAACATCTTGTGACCGCTCGGTCGGTGTTCGACTCCGTGATTAAAGAATATCAACAAATGCCGTGCGCACCAAGTTGGGCCCCGAGCGATTTGTGAAATGGAATCGTCGTAAGAACAGTCGCATTCGTCTTCATTGCCTAATTGCTCGATTACTGATAGGCTCAAACTCATACGCAGGGTGGCCTGCTATACAACTTATGACGATGAATTTAGCCGTGTTATCTTCACCAATAGTCCCGTCACGAAAGCTAAAACGCCGACCAAGTATCAAATTCACATAGTTTATTTACAGTAAACACATTCAATTCGAACCAGGTGTTCAACTTCGTCACTCAGTACACTGCATACTTGCCGCCGCTACCCTCCACACCCTCCTTGTGTCGGGGCGCTATCCCTTCTGGCCAACGGGGCTCTGCCGGTCGTCCACCCCACCAGTGTCGGTAGCAGACCCTTCGGTAACAGGCGACCGCCTGTACCGCAGCCGGTCCTCGGGAACAGTGGTGCCACCTGCGCGGGCCATCCTGTCTGGTACAGCGGGAACAGTGGCGCCACCTGCGCCGGCCGTACGGTCTGGCACAGCGCCCGGCCCGGGGGCCGCCGACCGCAGCGCGCGTGACGAGGCGCGGCCGGACAGGTGGGCCCATGGGGCGCATCTACCTCTGCCCCCTGTCACGGCGGTCGAAGAGATCACAGACCTGTACCGGGCGACTCGGTACGGCCGGCACGTGCTCGAGAAGTGGTAAAAACCCGGCCCGTCGGCCGTCGGCAACCAGCCCTCCAGCAACCAGCAACTGGCCCAATGCCAACCGCCAGCCCATTGGGGTCAGCAACCACCCCGCCAGCCCACCAGCAGGACAGACCCATCAGGGGCCACTCTCAGATCGCTGTGATGGTCTTCACGAGGCTTCCCAGCGCATACACGGGTGCCCGGAGTGTCGTCGCTCTGATTATCACACATAGTGCGGACTGCCGGGACTGACGTACAGAAACGTACAGAGCCGTATTTTGGCAGCGTCAATGTGATGCGACGAATGTGAAAATTTGCTCTCACTTCACGCAATCGTTCCTCTCCTTCGACTTCGCATTGATAGAAAACAGAATAACTAATGATTTATAATCAGCATTCATCATACATCTGAAAGAAAAAGTTGAGGACCATTCAGATATAATTTGTATCCCTAAAGACGAAAGCATCGTAACGAAAAACCAACGTAACGAACACAACTATATGAAAATAACTCTGAGATTATGATTTCCAAGTGGCCATCAAGATACAACCATTTCATCATCTTTTCAGTGATCACCGATATATCACCCTGTCCCCTGATCACTTTCAGTCAAGGGCGCCAACACGCTCTGGCACTCCTCCCGATGGTCAACCTTGTCTTTGACTACCGTGACCCTCGCGCACGCTCCCGGAAAATGTGACGCTCCGCTCTGACCGGCGCGGCGCTTCGCGCTTCCGATGCCCGCCGCGTCCCAACCCCCCCCCCCCGTCCGTAACACCCGCCGCACTGTTTGTCTGCTTGCTGCGCGCGCCAACACCGCGCGGCCCGACGGCGTCGGGAGTACCTAACTGAAGAGCGTCTCGGTGGCCTTCTCCAGGTTCCACTCGCACGAGGACAGGGCCGTGCGCGCCGTGTGCTCTTCGAAGCCCATGTCACGCAGCTTGTACACTTTCTCGTCGAACTCGGGCACGGGCCTGGGACCTGTCGGCGACCAGCAGTCAGCTCGCGCCGCCCGCCAGCCGTTACGGCACCGGCGTCGTGGAGTCACGGCATCATTGGATCATATCAGAATCACACGTTGGTCCTCATTTCTGAGTACTTATGTCATTGAACACTGCGATAAACTTACCAATGTGTACATGACAAAAGTTGGCAACCACAAACCCTGTAGTATAGTGCCAAGTTAGTCTTTGTTACTGGTGTATTACCCGCATAGTTCCAGTCCCTGTCCCCAAGTCTGTGTGAGTTTTCTCCCTAAACAACCCCCCAGTCACACCTTGTGTTGCCACTCATAACTTCCCCTCACCATACCCCTCCACACACGCACAAACCTACGGAGCCACATCCAAAGATGCAGCTTCCCCTCTCTTAATGTTAGTGTCTCTCCTGGCAAAATATATACGTCTCCAGTCATATCACAACATTTACAATCTCACCCACGGCCGCTGCCCCGTTTCTAGTCGCAATAGCCGCCGCATCCAGTCTCAATTAACGAGCACAGTCCACGACCGCCGTGCCCGGTCTACACCCCCTCACCGGACTGCCACCGACACCGGTCGTGTCCACTCACCTTGCGCGTACTTATTGGTCCAGTGCTGGGCCGTATCGCGGAACATGGCCACGTTTTCCTTGAACTGGCGCGCCACGACTGCGTCCTGCGGGTCGTCCGGCTCGGCGGCGGCCATGAGCGCCTGCAGCGACAGCAGCACCGTGCGCAGCGTCATCGCCGCCGCCCACTGGTCCTTGAGGATGTCCAGACAGATGGCGCCCGTCACCGACGAGATGTTCGGGTGCCAGATGCGCGTGAGGAAGCGCACCTTGGGCGGATTGAACGGATACGTCTCGGGGATGTGGATGTCGAGCACGAACACGCCGCCCTCGTACGGCGTGTCGGGCGGGCCGGAGATCTCGCCTCGCAGCTGTGTGTAGTTGTCGTTGACCAGCTCTACCTTGATCATGGACTTGGCGATCTGCGGGAGCGCACGCGGCACTCGTCAGATGGCCGCACGGGTGTTGCGGCGCACAGTGCGGTGCGCCTGTATTTGGCGTCCAGGATGCATTAGCTGCCGTGGGCAGCATGATGTGAATGAACATGAGCAGAAAGTAATTCACACGGTATACACATTCAACTGTCTGTCAAAAGTAGTATGACGATGAACGGTGGTTTATATATCAACCGAGTGAAAAAGTGGTACTTTGGTTTGAAGAAGCAAATTCAGACATTCCCGGGCGTTTCGACTTTATTGCCTTCGTCAGGGACACAAGATATGCGCCGAGACTGAACACATGTTTTGAAAAAATCAAATTCCCTTCTCATACCTCCAACTTCAGAACCTTTTCAGAATATCACAAAGTCGTCAACACAATGCATGTCATGTGCATGGTTCGATATATGGTTCGATGTGCGACACTGGGATCAAGACAACAAATAGAGCAAAGCTGACACATTATTTAGCCAGGGTCAGTATATCGCGACGGGACGGTACATTTTCTGATTAGTTTGGCTGTAGTGATAGTATTAAACGTCGATGTATTTGTTGTAGTCTCAGTGGCAATATATGCCGCCTCCACTGCTCGCCGCTGAGCTCTGGCAAGACTGCTTTGAATGATGATTCGCCCGTCCCAGTCCGGTAGGTGTCCATTGAGATATACTGAAAAGGTTCTGAAGTCGGAGGTACGAAGAGTGAACTTGATCGTGATTTTTCGAAAATGCTTAAACACGTTTTCGGTCTTGGCCCATAACTTGTTTCCACGACGAACGCAATACAGTCAAAACTTTGAATTTTTGCTCAAAGTACTAATTTTTCACTTAATTGATGTAGAACTATCCCTCCAACATCATAGTATTTTACCAGCTCATAGGTCATTGCATAACAAAACTTGTCCATTAACATTTGAGAGAGTAGAAAAAATATATGGAAGATATAAAACGCACCCAGCATATTGCGGCAGTTTGCGTTTCCGGTAACAAATAAAAGTTCCCAATTCTTGTATTAAAAGCTTCAGAACATACCTTGCACCATTCTACAGTGGTAGTGGTGGTGGATTAGTGTGTACCATACTGCATTAGATATGGCTTGCTTATTGTTGTTATGATCGCCAACAGGGCCAGCGCTCCACTGACAGGCGAAGTCAAGGATGTTTATAGGCACTAAATGTCAAAGGATACTACACCTAAAAGGGATTACACATTTGTTATTCGCTAATCTAGATTTAAAAGAAACATTTCAAGGAGCAGCAATACTAAGAGATAGATCAAACATGCCATTTTACATATTGAGGTACTTCGTAGTGGCATTGGCTTTACATGCTCCCATCCGGCTGTCACTGACCTTTCCATGGGATTAATTTCCACTGACCTTTCCATGATATACATTTTCACTGACCACTCCTGACAACATACTACAGCCTTAATAAGATTAATTTATGATTCAAAGGTAAACCTTAACATGCATGTCCTATTTCATTTTCAACATTTCAGAGTATTAGCTACATCCTTCCTCAGGGAACATTAGCTACAATTGAGAAAACGGCTTGATTATGACATATTAACATTTGCATTGAAGAAGGTGTGTGCTAAAAATTATACCCAGTCTGAAAATGAGCACTCAATGGCTAGGGCTGGTTGTGAGGAATGCTGAGAGTCAGATTCAGAGCTGGAATGTCCTTGCTAGCCCAACGGACTGTTGATGACTGGGAGGGCCCTGAGAAAGTACGGACCGGACTGTGGTGCTCCAGAGGGTTGGAAAAAACACCGAGGGATGAACAGTCACCAAAGAGCTAAGGAGGGTTCCGAGAGCTGGCGATGCTCATTAGAAATTGTGAGGCCTGGTTTGGGGCTGCAGCATTCCCCAATAGTTAGATAGGTCTGTCGAGGAATGGGAATGGAATGGGAGTCATTTGGAATTAGCCATATGTGCAAGGAATACTTAGGTCTGAATCACTGAGTCGCTGGTATCCATTATACATGTTCACAATTTTAGGGAATGAGGCCGGATTCCTAAAAATGATCCATTGGTAACAAGCAAATCATCTGTGTGAAACATATGCCATGATTCTGCTTCATTTACCTAACTATTATTAAAGATCATCTATATTGCTTTAATTTCATTGCATTGTTGGCTTGCTTTGGTTAGGTTAATGTGTGTGACTGCATGTGCATCACAGCCAGTCTGTAAAGTATGGCAACCTCAACAACATCTCATCCTGTGCACATCCATTGTGCATCACAGCCAGTCTGTAAAGTATGGCAACCTCAACAACATCTCATCCTGTGCACATCCATTGTGCATCACAGCCAGTCTGTAAAGTATGGCAACCTCAACAACATCTCATCCTGTGCACATCCATTGTGCATCACAGCCAGTCTGTAAAGTATGGCAACCTCAACAACATCTCATCCTGTGCACATCCATTGTGCATCACAGCCAGTCTGTAAAGTATGGCAACCTCAACAACATCTCATCCTGTGCACATCCATTGTGCATCACAGCCAGTCTGTAAAGTATGGCAACCTCAACAACATCTCATCCTGTGCACATCCATTGTGCATCACAGCCAGTCTGTAAAGTATGGCAACCTCAACAACATCTCATCCTGTGCACATCCCTTGTGCATCACAGCCAGTCTGTAAAGTATGGCAACCTCAACAATATCTCATCCTGTGCACATCCATTGTGCATCACAGCCAGTCTGTAAAGTATGGCAACCTCAACAACATCTCATCCTGTGCACATCCATTGTGCATCACAGCCAGTCTGTAAAGTATGGCAACCTCAACAACATCTCATCATGTGCACATCCATTGTGCATCACAGCCAGTCTGTAAAGTATGGCAACCTCAACAACATCTCATCCTGTGCACATCCATTGTGCATCACAGCCAGTCTGTAAAGTATGGCAACCTCAACAACATCTCATCCTGTGCACATCCCTTGTGCATCACAGCCAGTCTGTAAAGTATGGCAACCTCAACAATATCTCATCCTGTGCACATCCATTGTGCATCACAGCCAGTCTGTAAAGTATGGCAACCTCAACAACATCTCATCCTGTGCACATCCATTGTGCATCACAGCCAGTCTGTAAAGTATGGCAACCTCAACAACATCTCATCATGTGCACATCCATTGTGCATCACAGCCAGTCTGTAAAGTATGGCAACCTCAACAACATCTCATCCTGTGCACATCCATTGTGCATCTGGCAGTCTGTGTGCCTGAAATGGCCTGGGTGGTGCACCCCATAGGGTGTGGTGCACAACATGGGCACAACTCACACCTGTGCACTGGCACAAGGCTGGGATGGGCAAAAAGTAAAGAAAACCGAAAAGTGATGAGTCATAGTAAAAGCAGTGGTCATGGAGCAGGTGTGTCACTTTTCCCCAAATCATGTGTAATTGTCTGAAACGACATTACCAGATGCTGCTCACAAATAATTGAATCATCTACTGTCTAGAAAAAGTACCATAGGCATTTCTCTCAATAAAAACGTAAATGTAAAACCCTTATGCCAATTCTTAGTTAAAAATTGGTATTTTGGTGCATTCTGATGTGATTTGAATGAACTTTAGCTTAATGTCTTCAAGAACTGATAACCTTTACTGATATTAGCAGCCTAAATTGAAGTATTTACATCTCAATTTAGTAATCATTTAAGTTGATTAGATAATCAGAAAGCAAGTCAGGTAGGCACGGAGCATAAATTTGATAAAATGTATTGACTGGACTTGTTGAGGCTTACTAACTAGTAACTTGTTTCCTAAGATGATACCTGATACCCAAAATCAGTGGGTTCTATGTGATCAAGCATCAGCAGGTAAGGTTAGCATATAACTTTTATTTTGCAATTTTCATATATATTAATTATATATTACCCCACCCCATATTTCCCCATATTTTTCCCACATTGTGCTAGGGAGAGACAAAATTGCAAGCATCTTCATTGCTCAAAATGCTTCTTGATGATGTTAAAAAAGAAGTTATTTGGATAAATTTAAAGTGCTTCAGATTGAACTGCTCATAAGATACTATAATATTAATACATTTACCATACATAGATCTTAAGGCACCATAACATCTATTTTTGACCAAATATTAGCCTGAGGCTTCATCCTTTACCTCTACATTAAATATAGTACTTTTTGTGGTGCACTTGGTGCACTTTTTCTGTCAAGAGCCAGTGCACCATTTCCTATTAGGGACCATACATGATTTTGGCACCACCTGGTGTCAGTGTAAAATAATTGACCATGTGACCTGGAAATTCACAGTTAATGGAATTGTGCTATTTCATCCTTGTCTTAGGTTTTTACCAATTTACTACATGTGTGGGCAGTCATTATACACACGACTGCAAAAAAAAAAAGTAAAATGCATGTGACTGAAGTGGCATTCCAATTTCTTAATCCTTAAGAGGCGATCCTTTATTTTCTTCCAATCTTTCACTATTCCCAAACAACTTCTTTCTTCATCCACACAGTTAATGGTGAAGTAATTTTAGGACACTGCCTGGTGTGCATAGTGTGCCTTGTTATGCTGCATGCCATATTGTATGAATACATTCTTCCACCATGTGAAGCAAGCTGACTGAATCCAGTGATTAAACTTGGTTGGATCACATGACAACTATTGGATGTCATTGCTGAAACTTGTACAACCAATGGATCACAGCATTTGAGGATTGAGTCATGTTTGCCACTCGTTGCCCTATCTCACCTTCGCCCATTCATATTCATGTCTGCATGCTCATTAGTCCTGGTTACTTGATGCCATATCAATTCCAGCACATAATTTGGTCTGTCATAGATAGCATGGCATAAGAGTTGCACAGTTGACAGGATGCCCAGACTAGGAAATATTGTTATCAACAGTCCTAGGTATTAAGTAGGTACCTAGCATACCAAACATTTTACAGCTTGCATGGAATATGAAATGTTAATGACGTTACCCAGCCATCGATCTGCTTAGGCTGAAGATGGGGAAGCTGGACACAGCCTGATTGATTGATTATTTGGGCTTAAGGGTGCATCAACTGCTACTGGTTATGTAGTGCCCACTGGACACAGCCTGGACAGAGCCAAAGATAGCCCAACATTGTCAGTTGTATCAGAGAAACTTGCATGGGCACAGCCCACATTATCTCTTGGACAGAGCTCCAACTTGGACTCAGCCCAACTAAATGCAGTTATGCCCAATGGGGCTCACCTTGCACTATGATGGACAGAGCCATGACTTTGGCTGAGCCTTACTAAGCCAAATGGCAAACATCTGTTTTATCCTCATCAACACCATAACCATAAAGCCATAAGGTGATAAGACTTAATAAGAGCCACAAGGACCCAACCAGGCCAAGTTTGTAAATGGAAAATGCCATAACCCTGGCAAAAAAAGACACTTCACCATAACCCACATCTCTAATTCCAAAGAATACTTCCACCAATATCCCCTATACTCATCAATGTCTATCCACCTTACATATCAAGCCCTATTCACTCCATCTCATGTAATACACACAACTTCAGTGCACAACCAACAATTTTCTGACTCCATACATGCCTGCTTAAAGGGGTCTGTACAGTGCACCCCTACCTAGGATAAATACCACCCCATTCACCACTACTTAGAACTCAAAAACAAGATTTTGCAGTATAAAACATTGCCAGCCTAATTTTAAACCTATTTCATGAGGAACTCTCTACATCAGCAGGCAGACTATTCCACTGATCAACAATCCTTTAACTGAAGGCATGTTGTTGCTTAACTGTCCTACACCTTGATTTGTGTAACCTGAACTGAGGACCATGTGATAGTCCAAATAGAAGGGGATCATTTGGATTGACCTGATCTAGCCTTTTAATAATTTTATGCATCTCAATCATATCATTCCTTAATCCCCTATACTTGAGTGATTGGTTGGTTATTTGAGCTTAGGGCACAATGACCACTTCAGTCATACAGCACCCAACATATATACTTGAGTGAGTGCATTTCTAATGTCTTAAGTCTTTTCCCCATATTCTAAGTTACCTAGTCCACTGATGAGTCTAGTGGCTTTGCATTGCACTCTCTAGTATATCTACATCTTGTTCTTAGTAGGGGTTCAATGCATGTTGGAGAAGTTAGGTATCTGAACACATACATTTGGACATGACTCATGTCACATTCAGCACATAAATAAAACAATGAAAGCATTAATAAATGGTGACCTTTTTCTACTGAAATATGAAGGTCTAATTGCATAGTTCTGTCTCTGTGTGCATGGAGCAAGCAGTCAGCAGGTCCCATTTTAGGCTTCCATGAGTAGTTGCCTTAAGCAAACCACAAGGAACTGACCTCCAATTTTTGGCAATTATACAAACATTTCTTAGTCACTACTACTCTGATTTTGAATGAATATTCTTGCATAAATTCACTAAAGATAAAACTCATCCCAACTGCTTCAAAGAAAAGCCAAACCAACCAACTCAGCCAAACCTAACTCCATCATTTGCTTCATGGAGTTCATACAGTGTAAAATAATTGACCATGTGACCTGGAAATTCACAGTTAATGGAATTGTGCTATTTCATCCCTGTCTTAGGTTTTTACCATTTTACTACATGTGTGGGCAGTTATTATACACACAATTGCTAAAAATGTAAAATGCATGTGACTGAAGTGAAAGGCATTCTGAGTTTTTAATCCTTAAGTGGCAATCCTTTATTTTCTTCCAATCTTTCACTATTCTCAAGCAACTTCTTTCTTCATCCACACAGTTAATGGTGAAGTAATTTTAGGATACTGAGTTCATATATGTGTAAACCTGTCTCATGGATGACTTAGAGTGCAATAATACCAGCTGAGCCACATTTGGGGTGGCTATGTCTGGGCTTCAGCAACATTTACCAAAGCTGGGCCCAGTTGCATTTTGCACTTTGGTTGGTGTCCAGGCTTCAAAAACTGGTAAAAGCCTGAGCAATAGTTGGCATCTGCCCAACTTTATGTGGACAGAACACCAATCAGCCTGATTGGGAACTGATTAGAATTGCTGACTGGGAACCTTTCCAGATCAAGACAGATTATCCACCAGGTAATAGCCAACAGTGCTACATTATATATTTGAAGCTCAACACCTTCACCTTCAGCAAAAAGTAGCTAGAGCTTACAAATCACCCAAAATACTGACACACTTAGAAATAATGCAAATTAAACATGCATGATGCACATGTTACTTTTATTTAATGAAAAGCCACACATGTCCAAACCATACTGAAGTGTCCTAAAATTATTTCACCACTAACTGTGTGGATTAAGAAAGAAGTTGCTTGGGAATAGTGAGATTGGAAGAAAATAAAGGATCATCACTCAAGGATTAAAAAAGTGGAATGCCTTTCACTTCAGTCATATGCATTTTACATTATTTAGCAGTCGTATGTATAATGACTGCCCACACATGTGGCAAAATGGTAAAAACCTAAGGCAAGGATGAAATAGCACAATTCCATTAAATGTGCATTTCAGGGCCACATGATCAATTATTTTACACTGACTGAAGAACAGCCCAGAACAGTTGAGCCTGGTAAAACTCACCTCTTCACTTTTAATCACTTCCTTAAATTCCCTCTTAATCCTCGAAATAGCTATATTTGCCATGACTTGAGTGAAAGTTAGAGAACAAAGGTGCTATGTTAAGATAGACACACACCATACAAAACGTAGCTGAACAAAGGCCAATTAATGCACGAATTCAGCCATCGGGGACAGTAGTGTCGCTTCGTCGTTAACCGTCTCGCGAATATTCAACCGAATTAGACTACACAAATTATCGTTGCGGGACAAAGTACTACTACTCATAAAATGGGTGGTTTGAAGATAATACAACAACAACGCACATGATACGATAAGACTATCTCTGCAGCTAAAAAATACCCTGTGAAATACCCGAACGGAGAAGGAATTTTTGAAGTAGGAAGAAGTTTGAATGGTATATGACATAAAAGGAAACTTATTAGCATATTCAAGAATCTTTATTTAAACGACAGTTATTTTAAAGCTAAATGACACATAAAATTGCTCAGTAAAATTGTATTGAATAGAGCGGCTTCTCTATAAATATCAGTTCTCCATATACTCTCGAACAGTGCACGAAAGATTACTGCCATATTTCGTCAGCCGGTGGGCTAATTGAAACTAGAATTCATAACGGCTCATAATATTGCGCACGCAGTATTAAAGACCCGCGTACTTTTGGTTTTGAACTGCGATTGGGTTTTCGTCCACATGAGTTCGAGTGGATATGGCTGAATAAGTAATGCAGATAGACATTGATGAGTGTGGGGAATGTTGATGGGTGGAATATTGGAATTTAATTGGAAACGTTGGAATATTGTATGTGGTGTTGGTTGGTGTCAAAAGTGTCTGCTAGGGTTATGGTGGGTATATTCCCCTTACAATTTCAAATAAGATTTATGCTAGGTGTGGGATGTAGAAAATCATGTGATTTTATCAGACTCGTTGAGCAGCCTTTTGGCGCTGAAGAGTTTTAACCCAACATACTCTAGTACATGACATCCTCCGTCGCTTGACTTAGATCATGCTGAAAAAGCTGTGAACTTCTGCTTGATTCCAAGCCACATAGGTATCGCAGGAAATGAGCAAGCGGACACCGCTGCTAGGCGAGCAGCACAGGCCCCCCTGTGCAGATCATTTCCAATCCCTGCCAGATATTTCTACTCGGGGATCTGCTTCTCTGGCAAGCAAGTGGCAGACGAGTTGGGACGAGCTTGGTTCCAACAAGTTAAGACTAATCAAGCCATCCCTTGGACAGTTGCTCTCATCCTTGTGCAGATCAAGGCGAGACGAGGTGATGCTTTGTCATTTACGTTTAGGGCATACATATGCCACCCATGTTCATTTACTCACTGGAGAATGAACCATTGTGCCTGAGATATGGTGCAGTAATGACAGTTAGCCACATTCTGGTTTCCTGCCTGAGGCTTCGGCTGGAGTGTAGATGTCATTTTCGGAGTGATCATGCCCACTCCCTTCAAGCAATTTTAGGTGACAATCTGGAAGGCTCTTCATCTTCATATCTGATGTAACATTTTGTGCTATTTATCTGGGTCATTAACATCATAATGCACCAGGAAAGAGAATACTTGTAGTATGGGGACATATTATAGTGACAGCTGGAACAACTAACTGTTATGGGTGCTAAATGACCTTGTAGTCTGTGTGCCCTTGAGCCCAAATAATAAATCAATTATGCTAGGTGTGCAATGTGCATGCCCCCTTAGGGTAATCCCTGTTATTGCTGAAATTTCAACCCTTGTGCTTGAGATCATGCTGATAAATTGAGTATTGTACTAGCTGTGGGTGTACCTGGCAGTGGATTCAATGCCAAACTTTGGGTATGTGATGCTGATGAGAAAGGCTATGGTAGCACAATGGGTCATGATTGGAGGAGTTTGGAATTGTTGTAGTGTGTTGTGCAGTATCAGGCAGGGTTAAAATATTGGCTTTTCGTTAGGTGTGAGATCTCAACATGAGCATAGCAGGATGTCAAAATTTGACACAAAATTAGGATAATTTAAAATGCTTTTGATTATATTTGATTATGCATATATAAAAATTTGAGATGATGGTGTAGGTACTTATGACTGGACCTTTATCATTTGTCTTAAGATTCAAAATTAAGAAGAGCTATGTTCAGGATAGGGACTATAATAACTACAATATACTGGTATTGTATGCCATATCACATTATAGGACATACATTTTCCTGAAATTGCATTGCAAAATGTTCATGTAACACCACTCCCTATTGATGGCATGCAAATGCTATTTATAGACAAGATAATTGTCTTGTTTTTCTAACAGGACTGTTAGAAAGGAGACAAATACTTCAAGCCAAGGAGCAGGATGCTGATACTTCTTGGAGAAGGATGTCGATTGAGTGTTTTGAAGGTGGTATATTCCACCCTATTTCACAAATAATTTATCACTGGTATCAGGTGCATGGTGTTAGATAGGCTAAGATATATAGTACCCTTCATGAGTGTGGGGATGCTGGTGTATGTATTCTTTGGAATTGGGGATGTGGTTTTGGTTGGGGTGAAGAGTGCCTTTTTGCCAGGGTTATGGCATCTTCCCTTTATGGACTTAGAATAGGATTTATACTTGTAGGTGTGAACTGTACAGGTCCCTTAAGGTAGTCCCAATGTTGTTGGAATTTAGACCCTTGTTTTAGATCATGCTGATAAATTGGTTGATTGGTTATTGGTCTTATGGCACATGAACCATTGTGCCATGTAGTGTCACCAATCTCTCACACAGATTGGCTGTGGGTGAAGAGTAGTGACAGGTGAGACTCAAACCCACAACCTTTTGATTGTAAGATGGGCAACATGCCCTTAGGCTACTTGTTCCCCATGCTGATAAATTGAATACCTTGGTATTATACTAGTTTATTTGATGCTGACATTTTGATGCCGACCCCTCAGATGTTTCATACATAACTCCGTATTGTACCAGCCGATATACACCATTTTTTGCGTTCCTGCTTAGAAATGACCGGCGCATTGCTTAAAGTAAGAAAAACGAAAATCTGCCAACAATTTTTCAAGTTAAGGGCCGTTAGAGTAAAATAAATTTGCAAAGCCAGACCACAAAAATCAGCGCTGATGCGCTTCCCGAATAGTTGCAAAAGGGAAGTGTTCTTGACAACACTAGCGACTTGTTTGATGCATATTGTTATGCTATATGATATAGTAGTCATGTTAGGTCGCCGAGGTCAAGTCAGGTCAAGTTTAGGACAGGCTGATGGAACCAAAATTGGTCAACTGGAATGTTGTCATAAATACAAATAACTGTCATGCAATTGATGTCACTTTGCACGTTACTCCCTACACATCCGGAAATCTACTGTTCATCATTGTGCTCCTAAGCGTTTCCATACTTTATTCATGTATTTCACTCCTTTCATTGCGAAGCCGATTGTGCCGAGCTGCCCAAAGGAGCAGTCAGGTGGGCAGTCAGTTTCCGCTAAATGGAGCAGGCAATGACCTGATAAAGTGCTCCTATCTAGGTGACCTGAGATCAAATAATGAATTGCATCTGTATTGCATCATTAGTAATGTCCAACACATCATTTATTTCAATTTCGGAGCATTTAAGCACAATCACAACGATCCACAACAAGGACAAGCCAAGCCACGTAAAACCAGATTTTTGCTGTTGCTACTTTGACCTCATTTAACCTTTAAGATATTGACCTAAGGCATGCAATTTGCGCACAATAGAGATCACTACCGTACCCATCCGCCCTGCAAATTTCGTTACTCTAGCCTTAATAGGAACCGAGATCTTAGGGCGTGGCAGAATCCGACCCCCCCCCCCCTCCAGTGCGCGTAATTTTCAGAGACCCTCCAGGGCGAGTGTTAAGGTGACTAGAATCAGTACAGAGAAGGTAGTTACGAAACATAGATGGGATGGAGGGTCTGGATTTTGGTGCCAGATTAGGAAAGCTATATTTTTACTTGGTGAAAGATAGTCTGATTCGAGCAGACATTATAAATTGTTGAAGAAAAAAAATTTCATGGCCATTATGCTATTAAGATCCATGAAATGTTTGTGCTGGCACCATTGATGAACACATGTGGACACTCACTGAAATTAGCTGACAGACATGCATCAATGGGAATGAAAGTATTTTTTGGCCTCATATGCTGTCACCTGGAATTAATTGCCTGATGGTCTTGTAGCCTTAGCAGACCTGGGTGCATTTAAAGCTGCACTGCACACAAATCTCTGCACATTGTTGTATGGATATACTTAATAGATTAACCATGATAATGTATTAATCAAACTTCGAGTTTGATTAACCACTTTACTTTATTTCTCCATGTTCAATTTTTTAAACCCACATCAGAAATGATCTCTGAGAACGACATATTAGCAGATGCAGTGGCTACTCTATGTATACAATTTGTGCTTAAAGTACACTTTCCAGTTCCTGTGACTTGCGCTGTCCAGCTGATAACCATATCTTTCTTTAATCTAGGAGACTGGCGTAAATACAGATACGGACTCTCGTCGATCGCCCTCAGAACTCATCTCCGGGTGAGTGATGCTAGATAATTTGGGGAGCCAACCAGGTGAGAGCAATTGCATTTATTGGTGTTATTGCATCTTAAGGTAACCATGAGACAAGTTTTACATCTTTGCTTCAACAAAATTTAACTTGAAGGACTTCAGCTATATTTTGAGCAACAAGCATCCTTCACGTTTTGTCAGCCTACTGTACTCATTTCAACATCTCCCACCTCACAAAATGTCATGATTTTAACACAGATTCAACGCCCAACAAAAGTATTGTGTGAACTTTGTCAGTGTGATCAATGAGTTTTTTTTGCAGATGGCTTCATCGGATGACTTTAATACAAATCTTAATCACATTATGAAAGAACTACAAAAGCCTTTTGGTTTGAAAACATCAGCTATTGAACAAATAATACAACAAGCAATGCAAGACATTGATCATGGCATTAAAATGATTCACAAACAAACAAAAGGTAAGGTTGTTTAGATGTACTATATACTCTTTAACACCATACAACTGATTCTGTTCATTTGCTTTATGCATTCCATTTATGTTCTGCAAGTTTTTCATCAATGAATAGATGTGTGAATGAACCATGGGCGAAACCAACTGAAATCAATGTATATGCTGTCAGTTTTGTGGCATGGATTATGGCATCTGAAGAAGTGTGTGAAATTATTGTTTCATGGTTAGGACTTATTTTGCATATGAAACTTCTGCTAATTCAAGGAGTCTAAATGTCTCTTGAAGTCTTTGGCCCTCCCTTGTTTTCACCATTTGTTTTTAGGTGGCCAACTACCCTAATGTGCCATCAGATGGCTTAACTAGTGGCTCATCCAGTGGACTGTGTTTAATCTGTACCACTGATTGTTAATCTGTTTAATCTGTACCACTCCCTTACACTGATGAAAAGCAAGAATTAGGATCATGGGTTGGTGCATTACTTGTTATCTATGTAAGGTCAGTCTGTTCCTCCCCCTTTCCGTGGGGGATTGAGTGCCCCGGCGACCATCATACCGGCGAGGGGTGAGACTAAGAGTGCCTTACTCGCCCTTCCATACATCCGCTCCCATTCCAATGCCCATCTCATCCCAACATCCATGTCCTTCATCTAGCCCCGCAACACCAACTATCCCTGCTATGAGCAGGCAGGGCAACTTCCACGGTCCTGCCCACCAGCTCAGTTTTATGGGGGTAACCGCGACCACATGGTCCGCCCCCGGTTTGACGGAGTCCTGAAGGTTGAAGTCCCCCGTCGCACGGTGCTAGTTGTGACGGGGAACCAACACACCTTTTTGGTCCAAATATCCCGGAGGGGCGGGCGGGCCCGTGGGGCCTCACACTAGCCAAGTGGCTGGTTGCCTCGGGCCGGGGGCCTGGGACTCTTCCTGGTGGCTGCCGGCCTGGTCGGCCGGGGTCAAGGGGTGGGCGGTGATGAATCCCGGTCGGGGTGGTGAGTCTCTCCCGGCTGGGCGAAGGTGCCGCCTGTCCTGTATAGCTCCTCGGGGGCCTGGCGACCTACCGTCCGCGGGACCCAGGCGTCCCCCGGTAGGGCCCGTATGGGACGCCCGAGGAGTGGAAACCAACATTATTACATGGCATCACAAAACACACAAACCTAACCTGGTCCACCTTAAGGTGGCCAGAACGCAAACAGGAACACATTCCCCCACGGTGGAGCCTACAGGTTCTCTTCCCCGTTTTCTTGTTTTATAAGCCACTGAAGGGACAAGGAAGCTGTTTTCTCTGTCTCCATTCCAGAGACGGGACGATTGCGATCGTTTTGGCCGCATCAAACGTTGTGACAAACTAGGAAATGGTGGCCTTGACGTATAATTTGAAGACGCTGACGAGTCGAATATAACACTTATGGCAAAGGAATTTAGGTATTTAACCAGGGATCAGCATTGTAGAAAGATCATGACGATGCCCATCACGGTTGAAACGCAAAACAAAACAAAAAACACTCTAAAGGAGTCATCAGTTGTTTTGAATTGAGAGGTGTCAGTGACGATGAAATTACAGATGGCTTAGCTGACGATGGCGTTATTCTAGCACGCAGACTTACAGTGAGGAAGGGTAATGTGTTGCAGCCCACCGACAATATTATTTTGACATTTAACTCCATGGACTTACCCGCGTCTGTCCGTGTAGGTTACATAACTGTGAAGGTTAAACAGTTCATCCCAAATCCCATGCGGTGCTTCCGCTGTCAGAAGTTCGGCCACACGACACAGTTCTGCTGGAACCGTCCAGTATGTGGGAGATGTGGTTCATCTGAGCACGCGTCGGACCATTGGAATGCTGAAGCACCCTGGTGTGTTAATTGTGGAGAGGATCAGAGTGCACACAGCACGTTCGACAGATCATGTCTCGCGTACAAGAAAGAGAAGGAAATAATTTCGCTGAAGTGTACCAAAAATATTTCGTTTCGAGAGGTCAGGAGTATATATGAGAGCATCCACCCCAAAGATACATTATGCAAAGGTAGCTGGCCAGTCAAGTAAATCTACTCTGACAGCCCCACAACATTTGCAACCCAACAAGGCTTCTGAACTGATTTAACAATTAGCGACACTGCTACGATCTTTTGGGGTGACTGTAGCGTCGCCGGCGAAGCCAGGTCAGTCGCCCACGAGGACGCCGAGAGAATTGAGGCCACACTCTTCACGAGTGAAAGCGCCGCTCGTGCATCGGAGGCCCCCTCCCGGTCAATCCTCGAGGCCGGGAAGTGGACTCCTGATCCAACGGTCCAAGATGCCCTCTCGGTCCTTCCCATCCAGTCCAGGCCCTTCCCAATCTACCTCAACACCCTTGAAATCCCTATCCATCATTTCCCGTCCTCCCCAACCTTCCCTCACCTCCTGCACGCCCCAATACCACCTCCAAATCCACTCTTTCCACCTCTTCCTTACCTGTCCACTCTCCTCTCCTGTTAGCCGGGTCTCACCCCCACCCTCGGCTCCCACTTCTGCTTCCGCATCGCCGTCCCGTAAAACCCACCCAACCGTTCCAATATCCGATACCACCCTACAGTACCAAGAAGGTGGAAGGCGGGCCCGTGAGGCAAAGCGGGCGCGGCTCGCTCAGAGTGAGAGGACGCGGGCGAACGTCCGTCAAGTACCTGAGAGTGTCCCTCCCCATAGACCGGCTACCCCATCGCCGCGAAGGCGAGTTGAGGGACCGGCCGGAACTATCAATGAGATGGGCCCTCCTCCGCCTCCCCCAAGGCTGGGCCACCAGAAGCGAGGAATGCCATCATCTGGCTCTCCGCCGGACCAGGGATCGCCGAGCTCCTGCCCTAGGATTCAGTCTCTTGGACCGAGTGGCGGCGAGCTCTGGTAACATAATCTGTGATAATCTCTTTTTACGCAACATGCACGTACAAATGTGTACATCGTATGTACACATTTGTACATCGCATCAATTTACAAACCATTTTACAATGGAACTGCAGGGGGTTGCGTACGAGTATGGACGACCTACAAACAGTTTTACATCAGCACCGTCCAAGCATGGTTTACCTACAAGAAATAAGACTGAGGCCCAGCACAGCCTGCACCATAAAAAGCTATACGACTTTCCGTCAGGACGTACCGGCTGGTGTCGTTACGCACGGTGGTGTGCTCTTGACAACGCATCACAGCATACCCGTACAACAGATCAAGTTGCGTAGCAAGACTCAAACGTTAGCAGCTTGTGTGTACTTTGGGCGACGACCAGTCAGCATCTGCTCTATTTATCTGCCCCCGAAACAAGTTTTAGCGTCGCAGACATCGGAGCGCTGCTGATTCAGCTACCTCCTTCAGCCATTCTACTAGGTGATTTTAACGCACACCACACGCTTTGGGGTTGTGCTGATACCAACGCACGAGGACGAGTTTTAGAACGTTTTCTACTCGATGAGTCACTGTGTAATTTAAATGCTGGAGCGCCGACGCATTTTACGCTACCGTCTGGACACACATCAGCTTTCGACTTGAGCATAGTGAGCCCACAACTGGTCCAGCATTTCACATGGTCTGTGTCCGACGACCCGCTGGACAGTGATCATTAGGGCACAGCGTCCTTGATAAATTTTGGATTCGAGATTCGGCCCTACAATTTTGACATGTAATCGAGTGTGCTGATTTCAAATTCGAAAGCTGTTTTTGGATCAAAGCATTTTCTGGTCCGCAAATTTACACTTTTCTGCAGGCATGATTCCTAACTTTATGCTAAATATGGAACTATGGCCACAAAGACATGTCTGAAAGTTGTGTGACTGTTATATTCGTGATGTTCACACCAAAATACCTATGGTTACCACTTTTCAGCGCGCTAAAGCGTAGTATTGGATGTATTTCTGACGGTTTCTCTGGTCCGTCCGACACATCTCTCACTAACGCCATCTATAGGTGTTTTTTTCCTCATTAACTACGAAAATTGACTCATTGAACTAGACATATGCTCAAAAGACTGTCCAGTATACATCTAAAATTTACACTAACGAACTAGAACTGATGCCTAAGTTCCCTCAGGGACTGATCCAGGGGAGGCAATAGTTGGTATGTTGAAAAAGGCAAAGGCAGGTTCGTATACAACATACAAAAAGTGAACACGTTTCTTGAAAACTTCAAATAACATAAAACAAGCTTTGAAGTATCATAGTAATCGTTTGTAATGTAGGAAAACATGGCATAGCACACAGGGCTACCGTTTAGTGATCGGCTGAGGGAAATAATAGATATCTGAAGGACAGAATGCATAAAGTACAGTTTTGTGTGGCAATTTTACTACTCCCCGTCATTGGCCTACTTCATAGCTTCCATTATATCCTTCTTAGAGAGGAACACTGGCAACTGTTTTATGTGGTGCGCGCTCACGCGGACAGAGCCATCTCGGGCCTCCTGACCTTTCCAGCGGCTGTCGTGACGTGCTGGACCGCCCGCTCCGTCGACGGGGCATTCGCAGGTAACGAAGGGACATCCAGCGGCATGGATATGATCCTCCTGAGTTCTGTTGCGGCGATTCCACACGTAAACACAGGTTCCGTGATCTCTGTCGTCCCATTCGATCAGTTGTACAAGTGATGAGGTGGACATGTTGATCTTGGGGTGCTTTCTCGTCCTTGGCGACTTGTCCCCGCACTCTGCTCCTCCTCTCACACCGATGATCTTTTCGATGGCAAACTTCCTATCTTCAGGTTGTTCACTGGCGAGAAGGGACAGCAGTATGGTACGCCCATACTGGCTCTCAGTATGGGCATACCAGGCGGAAGACCGAACACAGCGGGTAACCGCCGCCTGAACCTCTTCTGGTTGCGTACGAAGGGTCCGGAGATGGGTTATTATGTGTTTGGGTGCGTCCACGATTTTGGCCTTCGTCTTAATCTCAAAGTAGCACTTGAAATATACGTTGACACAGAACTCTGCCAGCCGTCTCAGGATTCTCTTGTTTGAGTCGGTGAGCCCGTGCTGCCTGGTCCACAAGTACACTATCATCTCACCTATCGTCAACCAGCGCGCGTGGTTCAGCTTGCCAGGCTTCATTTCTTACATACCTGCAGGCAGACTTGCAGTTTTCACCGCCCGACACAGTTTGTAAGATACCTTCTGGTCTGTTGATATGCTGTCAAGTACATCTTCTGGGATCTCCACACATTCCTCGCCTTCAGCTAGCCGTTCAAACGCTGGGTCATACCTTATGTCTTCAACCTTCGAATGCATCTTTCCAACAGGACCTTGAAATCCGTCCCTTGCGTTTGTTGGGCCGTCCAGAGAAGCTGATAATGTGTCTGAGTGGCAGTTCTCCTGTGTGTATTTCTATTATTTCCCTCAGCCGATCACTAAACGGTAGTCCTGTGTGTTATGCAATGTTTTCCTATATTACAAACGATTACTATGATACTTCAAAGCTTGTTTTATGTTATTTGAAGTTTTCAAAAACGTGTTCACTTTTTGTATTTTGTATACGAACCTGCCTTTGCATTTTCAACATACCAACTATTGCCTCCCCTGGATCCGCCCCTGAGGGAACTTAGGCATCAGTTTTCAGTTCGTTAGTGTAAATTTTAGATGTATACTGGACAGGCTTTTGATATATGTCCAGTTCAATGAGTCAATTTTCCGAGTTAATGGAAAAAACACCTATAGATGGCGTTAGTGAGAGATGTGTCGGACGGACCAGAGAAACCGTCATAAATACATCCAATATACGCTTTAGCGCGCTGAAAAGTGGTAACCATAGGTATTTTGGTGTGAAGATCACGAATATAACAGTCACACAACTTTCAGACATGTCTGTGTCCATAGTCCCATATTTAGCATAAAGTTAGGAAACATACCTGCAGAAAAGTGTAAATTTGCGGATCAGAAAATGCTTTGATCCAAAAACAGCTTTCGAATTTGAAATCAGCACACTCGGTTACATCTCAAAATCGTAGGGCCGAATCTCGAATCCAAAATTTCTCAAGGACGCTGTGCCCTAGTGATCATTTCCCTGTTTGGTTGTCTTACTGCGATGGCGCAGTACTCGGTCGGCGTCCGCAGCGGTGGAATTTTCGCAACATCGAGTGGGATGAGTTTCAATCAGGAGTGGAAGCCAGACTCCCAACAGATCCTGAAGATCCGTCATTGGCAATTGAGGCATTGACTTCAATTATAATTGACTCAGCGACAGCTTCCATACCAAGGACCTCTAGCACCCCCGCCGTATTCCTGTCCCATGGTGGACACCATAGTGTCGCCAAGCAATTCGAGCTCGAAGATGCGCCTTCAGGGCGTTCGATCATAACAGCACAACGGAAAATCTCATAGCATTCAGAAGAGCCAATGCATTGGCTCTCCCCCCCGACGAGGCATCACCTTGACGTGGTGGGGGATTTCGTGCCTCAAAGATTCGGCGGCCAGACCAACAAGCAGCCGGGGAGAGGTCAGACTAAGAGTGCCTCACTCGTCCTTCCATCCATACGCTCCCATTCCAATCCCAATCTCATCCCATCATCCATGTCCTTCGTCTGGCCCTGCAACACCAACTATCCCTACTATGAGCAGCAGGGCGCTTCCCCGGCCCTGCCCACCAGCTCAGTTTTATCTGGGGTATCCGCGCGATGTTGGCGGGGCGTTTGTCGTCTACCGGGGGGGGAAGCAACGTAGACGTGGCGTTTGACGTGCTGACCTGGGGTAGGGTGCGAAGCGATGTGTTGTTGTCGACCATGGTGGGAGGGTGTGGGAAGCGCAATGGGCGGATCCAGTCACTAGGGGGGACCCGAAGTCTCAACTGACGACGGAGGGGGAGGGTGGCGGTCAAAGTTTGACTGGCCGCCAGAGTAGGTTGGAGTAGAAACCTGGGAGCTGTAGAGGAACAGCTCACTTAAGCATTGTTTGACTACCACGTTTTATCGGAACGTTCATGTTTTGTACATGCTCTATTGGTATATTTCCTGTAGATTTGGTGAAATACCATAGTCTCATACACATTTTATATTGTACGTTGTTTATTTTGTTGCCTTTGCACATGTTCGGATAGAATGTCCGTAGGAGTGAATGAAACGAAAACAGTAAGCCACGAATACATTATTTTTAAAACAGAACATCTCCAGTTGCGCACGCAAGAAACATGGCAGGAAGTCATCCGCGCAGCAGCGGTAGGCGCGGCAGAAACTTGAGGATGTCAGGTCTGCCCTCGAATCCGCGTCGAGCTGCGCTCCAGTCACACTGCGGCCCGCCAGCAACAGTCAAGCCTGAGCAGAGGAGGAGAGTTCGGCTCAGACTGGAGGAAACAATTCAAAATCACCTTGTGGTGTTGGACTGCACCCTATGTGGTCTGGTTTTGCATTTTTTAAAGAAACTGACCATACAAGGGTATTCTTATTAGTGGACAAGAAAAGGTACGTCATTCTTGAGCATCGTCATTATGTCGCAGGTAGATCGGCATTAATCAGACGTGAACAATACTTTATATGGATAGCACAGTCTTATTTGAATAATTCTGTATATGTAAAGATATTAGCGGCATTATTTTACATGTTTTTTTTTAGTGTTTTTTTAAAAACATTTACAGATAAACCTCAACTTGCAAAAGTCATGCAAAACAGTGCTATTTTCCTCGTATCCCTACGACAATGAACAAACAGAATTGTTGCGGGTCGTTATTCCCATACAGTGCAGGTGAAATATTATTTGCTATACAATCTACGACATACACAATTTAAGTGCATCAGTGAGTTCGTAGTTACAATAGCAACTGCAAACTCACCGGCAACAATAACAAATCCAATGACAAGGGGGCGCATGCCAGTAGCATTTAGAAACGAACTAAAAACCTATGTATCTCTGTACTTCATTCCTTAGTGCAGCCGTATGCTCAGTTGCATCCGACGGGCGCCAGACGCTGCGAAGGCGTCGACGACGTCACTGGTGGGAGGCGGGCTCGCGGTGGGCCTGGAGAAGGGCCAGTTCCTCGAGGCGATTTTCGGCCATCGTCGCTCGCGAGGCGGTCAGCGTGCGCGCGTTACCTCCGAGAAGGTACGCTCGGCCCTCCGCTGTGGATGCAGGGATTTACGGCCAGTACTCCGGAAGGAACTTGTGGTGGACGGAAAATACGTCCGCCACACACTCATTGAGAGCGCCGATGGCCCCGTGACGGGGTCGCAGAGGTGCGGCCTCCTGTTCCACCATCGCCTTCCACGCACTATCGAACTCTGTCTTGAGTTGGGCCTCTTGGACACACCTTGAGGAAACTCGGCCTAAGGCCTGGGGACGACGAGGTAGGAAGATCCCAAAAGAGGGCGGGATCCCGGACAGACCCCCACAGGGAGGTTTACGCGAGACGTCAGGAAGTCAAAGAAACCTTCCTTGAGCAGAGAACCGACCACGACCACAGCCCAGGGGACTGAGGTACTGCACCCCTTGAGCGCCAGGGCCATGGTCGCAGAATGCTGGCAGTCGCCGTGGCAGCTGCCGTGACTCCAGTAATTCAGGACTCGGTGTGACTGACGGCGCGAGAAGCCGCGGGCGGTCGGCGCCAGTGCGCATGCAGATACTTGCCGCGAGCTGCAGAGCCGAGACGCGGCAGGAGCTTCAGAGAAACGGTCCACGGCGACGTGACGCTCGATGAACCGAGTCTGGTACACTGTCAGCAACTTCAGCGGATGCCCGTCCTCCACTCCGTGTTTTGGGAAAGCAGTGGCGTGGTAGCAGCCTTCCGCTTTGTCCCATCGGTTAGGAATACCACCAGATATGACTCCAGAATATCCCGACCGGTGGCGTTGCGCATTACACACCGCGTCCGATTTTCGACGCCGGATCATGGCGCGCGCAGCAACGAGTAATGCGCCAGTGGTGCGCTGGCTTTGGAGGTGTACATGCAGCCTTCGCCAACTCGGATCGGCTATTGCTGACGCTCCGGCCGTCGCAACGTACCACCATCACTTCGATGTCGAGGCGGGAGGCTCAGTTACGCAGCGCTGATGACGCTGGGCCAGGCTTCGACTCTGCACCTGCACCTCCGTCGTCATCAGAGGTCCGGCGCAGCGCAGCGAACACATCGATTACGCTACCGGGTCTACGGACGACCAATGAGCCATCGCCTTCGCCAATACCGTACGACTAGCGCGAGCGTTTCGTTTGAGCAGTCTGTAGTCTCGTTGGCCGTGATCAACCACAATTCTGACGAGACTTGGCGGCGACCTCTCTGGACCAACAGCCATGTCCTCGAGAACGCCGTTCTGTACACTCTTGCCTGTATACAGGCGCGTTACTGCTCGACTCTGAAGGCTTCTGGTGGTTATGTCGTCGACTGTATACGGAAGCGCAGAAGCATGTGGAAGTTTCCGTCGTCAGTGGAAAGACTCCGCTCGGAGTACGTCCGTCATCTCGATGGCTGCGAAGCGGAATATTCCTGACAGCCACCAGTTTGAGTATCGACGTGAAAGTTGATAATAGCGAGATTTTTTTCTCCATCTCGCGCTGGCTCGCTGTCTCTACCTGTAATGCCATACATTGTTCAGCCTTGTTGTAGCGGGCCTTGAATCTGGAGGCCTTCATTTTCAAGAGGTGATGTGGGTGCTTTGTTGCTGCACCAACGCGCCATTCTTTCCGGTTAGGTCCCAAAAGTCGTTCAGTGGCTTGTTAACCAGCTTCCCAACAGCCGTCCGCGTTCCGTCACTTTGCCCCTCTGATGGTTCTCCGAATTAAGCACATGCGCTGCACTCATGCCGCCAGTCCGGTCCCCCAGTTTGCAAAAATGGCCAGTCAGGGGTACTGGTTTAGTGGTCTGGTGTACCTGTCGCGGGCGAAGGACATTTCCTTTCTTTCTGGCGGTAGGACACCCGGAAAGTCCTTGTCAGTTGATACCTTCTATCCGTCAGATTCAGCGAATTTCTTCAGCGTCTGTGGATCTTGATGTCGTCACCGACCAGATAACGTGATACCCCTCGGAGAAACGCTGCAACCGGTGATGCCCGGGAGCCGCACGATGATCGGCGTCGGGGGCCAGTATCATGGCGGCAGGGCCTGGGCGGGTTGGTTAACCTGGAGCAGGATCAGGATCCTGCTTTTGGTCGGCGCCAGGCGGCAGGTCGCGCCCGAAACTAGGTTGCTTGCACTCCCAGCCACCGTGAACTATCAGACATAATGCAACTTCTTCTTTGTACACAAAGAAGGCCTGCATCTTTCCATATGGCGTAACAAAGTTAGTAACAACTGACTTCCTTCAGTGGTGTGGTGGTGAAATCTGCTGGGTACGAGGGTTAATAACTATTAGGCAAAGATTGTTAATTATGTACCTAATTTTCTGGTTTTTCTAACAACTTTCAGGAAAAGAAAAGTATTTCATTAGCTGCATTAAAATAGTTAAGGTCAGATACTCAAAATATGTTTTAATTGAAAGGCTTCTTATGGGCAGAAGATCTAAGACAAATACATGCATATATGAAAATCTTGAAAGCACAAAACATGTATGACTCACTTTTGTCCCATTTTAGAGAATAAATCCTTTGTGAAAATTGATTTGCTTCATATATCTCCGTGCTAGCGATAGCTCTGCATCTTATTGTAGGAAGAAGGAGAATATATAAACAAGCAAGCAGGCATGACATAATCATGTATTTTAATGAAACAAAACCTATTAGATTTGGATAGCTAATAAGAGAAGCCTTCACTTGAAGCATAGTTTTTGTGTTTGTTGGGGAGGGCCAATTTGTACTGTTAGCCCCCAGATTTTATTGGGGGCTAAAACCTTTTGCCTTCCCCCGATCCACCAGTGCCTGTGTGGATCTCTTGCAGCAGGATCGCCCAGCAACCATTTGTTCATTGTACCTGCCACCTGGGCTTTCTCCCTCTGCAGAGCTTTGCTTTTCATGTCGGGCCGTCATTGTCTTGCTCATAAGGCATTTAATCGTCATCATACAGCATGGGGGCCGTAAATACGTCTAATGTTCGCGGAAGACTACTGGAACGCTTTATCCACGCCGACGCTATTCCTTTTAAATACAGGTCACCCACGCATTTTGCCACAGACTTTCAGACCTCCTCCTCCGATCAATGCAGGTATCAGCAGTGTGCTGCGTCTATCCGTAGTCGCTTTTCCCGACGACTTTCGCCATTTGACGTCGAGCACCAGCACCGCTGTTTTTACGCAGCGCAGCTACACCTGCTGGCTCTCGATCGGAGCGATGGCCAAAACGTGAGTGTTTCCGATTTTTCAGCAGAAGATCAGTCATCGACTTCATCGCGCTCATATTATTGAGTTTCGATGAGATTGTACAGCTGTCAGCCGTTAGTTATTCATACGACCTGTGGCGATGATTTCTTTGTGTTCTCTTGATCGTCTATCATATCGGGATCACTTGAAATGTTCCGTAATGCGTTATAAACTATAATATTCTGTAAGGCAAAAACCAAAAATTATTTACCATTAAAATGTGGATAGTTGAATAGTTTTCGGGAATAGTGAGATTGGAAGAAAATAAAGGATTGCCACTTATAGATTAAAAAGCTGGGAAGGCCTTCCTTCAGTTACATGCATCTTAATATTTAGTTAAGTTGCAAAAGGATGACTGCCCATACATCATGTGCAAACAAATCAAGACGAGGATGGAAATAGCGGCAACTCCATTAACTGTCAGTTATGGGCGCAAAACATCTGATGTCGACGCGTGCTCTTAAACTCTAATCCATCACCAATTCCATTAATGTGAATTTCCAGGCCACCTGATGAATTTGTTCTTCTTACACCGGTCTTAAGTGAGTTTTAGATGTACATCATATGGTGTTTTATAGCCTTTCGCGCTTGCCCTTTTATATCGGATCTCTAATCCGGTCTGCTTGACGTGTTTTCGTGCTGATCGCATGTGCAACAGCCAAGCGAATCACACCATTCAATTACACTTCGCCGCATTGTTACCGGGCATTTACTTCACTGGCATTGAGATCTTCTGGCGCAGCCTTCAACGACCTTAGTCTGCCATATGCGTCATGAACCGCTTCGATGTTATGCATGCAAGCTGCGCCGCCAGTTTCCCGAACACTATATATCAGTCCGTGTTTTCCTGAAACATTATTGCTCTGTTCAGAGGGAGGCGATGAAGGACATCTGTTCCTTTCTGTGTGAGGATTCAAGCCCTCTCAGGAATAATTGCATGTATGTTACGCTTTGATGGAGTGGTGCATGTAGATTCTTTTGCATTCTCCTTCCCTGGAGATTTGAGCTGTCCGGATATTGCCCTGCTGCCGGCATGTATGAGAGGTAAGGGGATGTTGCTGCAGAACTGGAAGTTCAGATAATTGGAACTGATTTTAGCTACATACAGGAACCACACGTCAACTTATACGGATGGTTCCAAGACTGGCATGTTGGCAGTGCCTTTGTAGACAGATACTTCGCAACTTGAATTGTTTGGCTTCTTAGCAACAGCATCATTTATAATTTAGGAGTTGGTTGCAATCACAAAGCTCTGTGTTTGGTTGAGATTGGGCATGCTACAATATATATGATATATACAGCGATTTCGCTCAGGAGTTTGTTATTATAGCTAAAAGGTTTTACTCTTATTCTAATAAAACCTTGTAGTAAAGTGACGTTTTATCTAGGACTCCACAATACATCAACATCATCAGATAGGTAAGGCAGTGGTATTCTGCTGGATCCTGAGCCACGTGAACTGGCGGAAATGAGGCTGCGGATGCTGTAGCGAAGCGCGCCACAACATCCACGCACGTACCGACGTAACCCTCTCATCCTGCGAGTGATTTTTTCCCAGACATTAGGAGTGTCGGGCTAAAGAAGGTTGGGAGGCCAGCTGGGAGTCCATGAACCATAATAATTTGAGGAGGAGTTAAGTTTCGTCTCGCAAGGAGCGGCCACCATCATCATAATAACATTAGACGCAGGGGGAGGTGGTATCGTTGTGCCGCAATGCGAATAGGCCAATACGTACGGTACTCACAGCAACCTACTGAAGCGGTGACGAAAAAGCCGTTATGTCACAGGTGTCAGTGCTCTCTGTCAATGCCAACACGTATTGTTGCGTGCTCCAGATTTGTAAACATGCGCGGAAACGCCAATTCCGCGCTACACTATCGCTATGGGAAGTATTAGGCGGATAAACCTCTCGATACTTTCGGGATAGCTATTCCGCTTCATCTCAGAGGTTAGGGTTTTTGTGGTATGTACTGAAAATAATAATCGATGAGCAAGTGTGGGGTAAGACATGGATGGCTACGAGGTATGTCATGACAATATATTCCACGTGCCGCACTTAGTAGCCTTAACCAGCCGTTCTCACCTTTAAGAATACGAAGATTTGACGTTGCTACAGGGCGGTACATGACCTTAGCAGTCGATGCGCCCAATTAACCTTGATAACCAGAACCAACCAATCCGATATCGCTCGAAGGACTATCATTGTGCAACCTAGATGGAAACAACACCCAAAACCCTTCCGTAATTCGGTCCTTGGAGACTCGAAACGTTTTGTCCGTCGACCAGTGCGGCTATAGAAAAAATCCCAAAAGAAAGATCGACCATGTTCCTAAGGCTTCGATACTGGGATCGGTTTTACTTTTGCGAAAAAGAAAGATTTAGGAGGAGTTTCAGTGTTCAGTGTTTCTCGGCATTGAAAGTGCTTTGACACCGCCTGAGACACGGAATCTCGCGTGGAAACTGCCATAAGCATGCAATCCGCAGATATCCCGGGGTGCCTTTAAAAAACTTGACGACTGGATCGACAGTCCTGTGCGCAGAAAGCAATTCCGATCTGGACGTTTGCTTCACCAGGCGGAGGGAGTCCTGTAAGGCAGTGTACTGAGTCAAGGGAATCCATCTTCTCGATCATAAATGACATTAGGTAACTCCATTCCTTCGTCAACGGAGGGACCTCTCTTGCTGATGACTTTGCGGATACGGTCTTGCTTGCAGCCAATCAACTCCTCATGGAACGACAGCCGCAACGGTACGACTTCCGACTTTAAAGTGTAGTGGACATCAGAATATCTTCCCTAGGTTTTTATAGCAAAAACGAAGCAATTCATTTCGCCGGACGACGCAGCGAGTTGGTCCGACGACTCTAAGCTAAAGGGACACGACATTCCGTCCGTACAAATGGCTCGTTTTCTTGGGTGCACTTCGGCCACCACCTTGGTATACAGAGATCATATAAAAACGCTCTGTGAGCCAAAGCGTTTTAAAGCAATGACAATACTGAAGTGTGTGTGTGTCCATGAATGTCGTACGCGGTGCTGATAGAAGACTACTTTGACCTATTCTTACCGTAATCTTATCCCTTCTAAGCTGACTTCCGGTGGTGTTTTATATACGATAAGGCGCGTGTCAACAAGAAGCGTGAATGCGTTAGACTCAGCGGCACTACGCGGCCGCGGTGAGAATAATTACTGGAGCTTTCGAACATCACCAATGGTACCAGCGTACTAGCGGTTGCTGTCCGCCGAACCGCCATTGTCCATGAGGCGTGAAATGTTAGTCCATACTCCCCAAAAATACAATTCTCGACACCACAACATATATCGCGATGTTCTCCCCAGCGCATGAAATGCATGCGGTCCTTTCAGACCACGTTAGGAGAGGAACGCCACTGTGTTAGCATGAGGATGCCCTGAGGAAAACATGACTTTGAATGCAAGGAATTGTAATATATGAGCAAATAATAACTGGGACCACCCCTGTGGGAATTGGTCTCCCTCCATTGACACAATCTCTCTCGCTGTCGACAGAAAAACAAGATACACACACATTAGGAGCACACATTTCTTCAGTATACCATGGCTTACATCAAGTCACATACGAGATGGTTCAAAAAGACAGATACAGGCGCGGGTAGTGCCTTCAGTCAGAGGATCCACCACAAGGTGTTTTCCACTGCCGCCCACAACACGCCACGGCCTTTCACTGCCGAATTGATAGCCACCAGTAAAGCCCAAGAAACACCGAGGTCAACGACGAGGGAATACATCTTATCTCTTGACTGACTCTCTTGAGTAGTATTTTAGCCTTGCACAGTTTTAACCAGCAATCATTGTCGTACAAGATATTTTATCCGCAACCTACTCTCGATACATCACATGGGAAAACAAGTAACACTTTGTTGGTCCCAGCACACGTCGGAATACGTGGCAACGAACTGCCGATCAAGCTTTTTAAGGCGTGCAGCACGAGCACCAAGTAGACGCGTGCTTCCACTCCTGAGACAGTAACCACTACCCAATCATCTCATCATTTATTCTTGGACAGTGGCAGGGCAGATGGGATCAAGTGGAGTCCAACAAATTAAAGCAATCAAATCAAACCATACCTTAGCGCGCCAGCCCCTCGTCCTTCGGCAAAGCTAAGAGACGAGGTGGCCATTTGTCAACTCAGAATTGGTCACACGCTAACAAACACCTAGGTGTTTATTGTGCGTGGAGGAAAGGCCGAATGTGTGAGTGTAAAAAAAATTCCACGCTGACTGTGCACTATGTATTGGTGGTGTGCCCATCATGTACGGAAGAACGTGTGTAGGCGTCACTGGACATGATCCCTAACTCTGTTAAGCGTCTCTGTTAAGTGCGCTAGCTTATAAGCCGCCGGCGCCTTTCATATGCGTGATAACTTACGTGATTAAGCAAGCTTGTTATGGATAATGTAACCTATTGGTTAACCTTATCCTAAAACCCCAATAATGATCAATACTTGTCTGTTCATCTACCAATGTATTCTTTGTCATTAATATTATAATTGACAACTAGGGAAATAAGATTAGTTCCTCTATGTGGCACGCTCAGGTTAAAAAGCGATTTCTCAAGGCAAAGTAAATTATATTGTCAGCAATTAGGGCACCATGGTGTAGGTGATTTTGGGAATGCAACTAATAGTTCAAATTTATA
>JAOTOL010000395.1:0-60611 GCA_034440575.1 Imbricaverruca yamaguchii | reverse complement strand
TGTTATGGTCACTTTTTCCCAGAGTTTCGCCTACAGTCAAGTCTTGAACCAAGTCACTTAAATCCGAGTATACAAGGTCCAAGAATGAACCATGCCTGGTAGGTTCCGATACAAACTGGTGTAAGAACAGGTCCTCTTCAAGGCATTTCCTAAACATTTTGCATGATGGGGTGCCAACACCAGCATATTCATAACCTTTAGATTAAAGTCACCGAGAATAAGGCACTTCCTCTTAAAGTTTCTACTGATTTCACAAATCACCTTGTCAAGCTCCAGTTGCTGAGAATGTGGCAGGGTTCCTGATCGGTAGAAAGCTCCTATCCTAAGACTATTGCTGTTGCCTTTTCCCACAGTGACATCAAGCCAAATGGACTCCACAGACACATTTTTATCCCCACCTGCTACTTTTTGAGAACTGAATAAGCTATTCATATAGAGCATTACACCACCACATTTCATTGCTGGACCCCTATTGCACGAAAACATATTGTATCCCTGGATCTCATAGTCCTGTAAGTTATCTCCAAAATACCCTTCACTGACCCATGCCTCCGTAATGCAAACAAAATCCGGTTCCTCCTCAGCAACATAACACTTGAACTCATCAAATTTGGAACGGATACTCTGAGCATTAAACATCATACACTTAACGAGTGCTCCATAACCACCTTTGGCTTTTTCATATTGAGGAGTTCTTTTATCACTAGATGAACTATAACTCTGTCCCCTTGAGTTGCTGCTGTCCCTATTTGCAGACTTTGAGGTTATATTTCCTTGGCTGACACTATTGGAATATTCCTGAGTTGGCAATGCAATTTCATCCCTCCCCACCCCATTTCCTAGTTTCCCTGAAGGACATGCTCGTATACTTTGCCTAACACATGGACCCCCTTCTCAGAAAAGTGCAGGCCATCCCTCTGATAGAGGTCCCACGATGCATAAAACCTGCTCCACTCGTCTACAAATGTAAAACCTAGCTCATGGCAGAGCTTCTCATGGCAGAGCTTGTGCTTGGGTGGGGCATATTTGTCTTGTGCATGACGCATCAGATGATTATGCGGCAGAGTTTCGTCTGCCCACGCACTCCCACTAATCGCACAGGAATGAATTAACTCATTTCGCAATCTGAAGAACAAATAAATCCTTGCTGTCAAAAGCTGTACCTCGGCATTTTGGTGACAGCACAGTGTCCAGCGCATACCGCGGCGGTCAACGACAAGACGGATCCTGACTGACAGGAGAGTGCCGTCCAGCGAGGTTTTGAAACTTCCCAGCCGTGCAAACATTCGTGATTGCCCGTGGCAGGTGGTTTCCGCTTACAGCTCAGTCCGCCCGGCCAGCACGCGCCAGAGGCCACCAACCAGAGAGCTGTAGTGGATGACATCATCGCCAATCGACCAACCAAATCACATCATTCAAAACCAAGCGGGTAGTGAAAAGCAGCGCGCATTTGCTGTCTGGAAGTGAGCGCGATACCTGCCAAAATGTTCCCCGGGTATATTGCGATCTGTGCAGTGCTCTTGGCTGTGGCAAGTGGTCAGGTGCCCAACTTCGGTTCCGGTTTCCCGTTTCCCCCATTCCGCATACCCTGTTTGACGGGAACGTTCAGCCTGGGCTCTTGTGTGACACCGGATCAGTGCACAGTCGCCGGACACGGTGGCACGGCCACATGTAGAGGAGACATCTGCTGCCCACAGGGCAACATAGGGTCTGGAAGGTACCACCCAGTCGCCTACCACCCAGCCGCCGACCACCCAGCCGCCTACCACCCAGCCGCCTACCACCCAGCCGCCTACCACCCAGCCGCCCGGCACAACCCAGCTGGTCAAAGACTGCGGACGGCGCAGGCCTGTCCGGATCTCTTCTCCAGAATCCGACCGGGACAGTGCCAGGTCCCGGGCCGGCGGACAGTTCCTTCCGGGCGGTGGCCACCCGGCGGTGCAGGTGGTGGGCGGAGTGGACGCCGAGGTGGGACGGTGGCCATGGGCGGTGCTGCTGGGCGTGGCCGACGACGACTCCGACGCCGACGAACCGCGCTGGATCTGCGGCGGCACGCTCGTCTCGGCGCGAACGGTGCTGACGGCGGCGCACTGCCTGGTCGGCCGGCGCGCCGGCCAGCTGACGGTGCGCCTGGGCGAGCACGACCTGTCGCGCACCAGCGACGGCCGCCACCTGGACAGAGCCGTGCGCCGGCTGATCGTGCACCCCGACTACCGCGCCCGGCACAACGACATCGCGCTGGTGGTGCTGACGCGGCCGGTGCGGTTCGGCCGGCGCGTGCGGCCCGCCTGCCTGCCGCCGGCCGATGCCGACCACACGGGCCGCACTGCGCAGCTGGCCGGCTGGGGACGCACAGAGTTCGGCGGCGACACGGCGTCCGTGCTGCAGGAGGTGGCGCTGCGCGTGCTGGACGAGCGCGACTGCGAGCGCAAGTACCGGCGCTCCAACTCGTTCGACAGGAGCTTCCCAGGCGGCTTCCAGGGCACCAAGCTGTGCGCTGGCACCATCACCGACCAGCCGGCCGACGCGTGCCAGGGCGACTCGGGCGGCCCGCTGGTGATCGACGACGACGACGGCCGCTTCCAGGTGATCGGCATCGTCTCCACCGGACTGGGCTGCGGAGACCCAGCCTTTCCCGGCATCTACACAAAGGTGTCCAAGTACGTCCAGTGGATTGTCGAAAACAGCAGCTGACTGCCGACCGGACAGCTGTGGCACGCGCGGCTATTCCACAACAGCGCACTCAGTCGGGCGGTATTGCTGTGTGAAGCATTGCTGTATTGCTGTATTGTTGTGCTGTGCTATACTGTTGTGCAGTATTGCTGTGTGAAGTATTGTTGTCATGTTGTTCTGTACTATATTGCTGTGCAGCATTGTTGTGTGGAGCAGTTCTGGTACGGAGACCAGGGATACTTGATGCAATTTTGGTGAAACTCAATATACCTCACAACCTCGGAAGGGCAGCAATGAGATTATCCTGCTTGATCAGCATTTTTGCGTTGAATCCGTTTGACTTTCCACCTGAGAGCAAAGCATGGCACAACCACCGGCTCCACATCCTACCACGATATGGGGGTAAGTTGTTACTGACCATGGAGTAAGTTGATAAAATATTATCAAATCAAAACTATGATGTATATGTAGCATTATATTTCGCTATGTGGAGGTACATATTTTGCGTTTGCAGTAATACCACTAGATTGGATCCTGAATGACCATATTTCATGTTGTGACCATATTTCATGTTGTGATCTATGGAAGATGCACACATTGATTCCGTTGTTGCTTACTTTCCTTCGCATATTCTTCTCTGCATGGTTAAAAATATCTGCAGAAATACTGAACATGACCATCTGAGGATATTTTGAGCCGATGAACATAAACAATTGTGTAGTTGTTTCACTTCACCGCCATCCCATAAAGGGTTCATAGAGGTTGCTACAGGCTAATGCACGAGCAGGGCTAAAAAATCGTATCGTTCTGTCGTCGTGGACGACAACCACGAACGGGGACTTTTGGCGACCACATTTCCATATCATTATAAATATTATATGTGAAATCATATAAATGGTACCTACTATACATAAAATTGACTACGTCACGATATCAGTGTCAAGGTACGCAGGAGTGAAACGAATCGGGTTGGACCGGGACTGGAAATGTTCTTCCGTGCAGACCTCTAGAAATGTTATACCGTGCAGACCTCTACCACCCACCGCCACGCTACCATTTCTTCATTCCTATCGTACGCTTTTGGGTTTCTAGTATCTAGTATCTAGTACACTCAGCGGCAAAAAAATGACTCAACGGCAACAAAGTATCGTCGAGACAACCATTCCATCGTTCAAACGACCGCCGACGATAAAATTGTCTCCCGTTTAGCACAGAGCCAATGGCATGCCTTCTGGTCGCCGGTGGTTGTCTTCGTCCCGGTACCACTCGATGGCAGCGTTACGAAAGTACCCTACTATGGTATATTCAGCGGCTTTGGAGGCAAGCGACTAGACCACGGGTACTAAACCAACACTACACCTAAGTTAAGCAATTAATAATTTATAACATTAGCTGATTTTTTCAAAACAATTTCAATTTTAATCCTTTTTTCATATCGGATGTAGGATAATATTTTTAATTTCATTAACATCGTTGGAAAGAATCTAGAAGAATATCATTATTTTACGCGCATTTCAAATCCGTCCATTTCCCTTTTAAACGCGACGATGTGCGTGGAAGAGTGAAATAGGGAATTGATCACTGTTCTTTATAATTGAGTGGTGAATGAGTGGGGCAAGATAAAACTACCAAGTTCGAATTATCTGGAGTGTTAATCAAACGATTTTTTTCTTCATTTTCTGACTTATATGAGGCCAAATGAAGTGGTTCGGTCTTAAACAGACTCCAGAAACAAACTATTCAGGGCCAGGGCGTAAGAGTGACAAAGATAGTAAGGTCATCCTGTAGATGTGGACATTGCGATTGGAAAGGTACTGCACAGAGCATTTACAAACATTCAAAAGTAAAGCACCCAGGTCTACCAGTGTTAAGAGAGTACTGCAAGATAGCCATTTTGGCCCTGGCAGGCGATTTGACTGGACTTGCAAGCCAGCACTGGATCATCAACCATCAAGCTCAGGTGAAAATCTTGGTATATGAATTACATTTGAGTAAAATATAGCCACCTAAATGTAATTAGAAGATACATTTTGGTGTGTAGGTACCTACTCAGCAGCCATTGCACTGCAGTTGGTGGCAATGCATACATTATAGGGATGGCGAATTTTAGCCACCTGGTGGTTTAAACCATGGTTTAAACTGGCTGGCATAAATTAATTTAAGCCACTCTGGCTTAAATTATATTTCTGGTATGGCTGGAGGGCAGTGATGGACATTAGTTGGGGAAGCATCAATTATATTTCCAAAATGTGCTACACTCCCTTTTATTTGCAAAAAACACTCCCTAGAATTCCCCAAAACTCTGTCTGGGTTCTGGGTATGCACTCCACAAGCCAGACGTTTACCCATTAGGTACAGTCGGTCTAACATGTAGCCCCTGGATGCTGGTAGTTAGAAATGGTGTTTGTAAATGCCAGGATTTTGACATCCAACTACTGGCATTGAGGGAGATAAGACATAAAGACATAAAAGATCAGTGCAACTATGAACCACAAGGGCCTTTCTTGGTTGCACTCTGTACACTGAACCAGTTGTCCACCAAATGTGTTGATCAACTCTCCTGGAATACAGAAAAACAAGCCCACTATTCTTGTAATGATTGTCTATGCTGTTCTTCAAGATGTTCAGTGTGTTGCTACTGACAATGGTTTTTGGCAGCTGGTTCTAGTGTTCTACTACCCTGTTGGTGAAGAAGGACTGTCTTAACCCTGTCCTGCTGAGATTAACTTTAATTTTGAATTGATGACCTCTAATTCCATAATTTCTGTTAAATTCAAACAGTCCCCTGAGATAACCCTGTTCCTGACCATGTATAAATTGAAAGACCTCGATGAGATCTCTCAGCCTTCTATATCTAAGTGAAAACATATTCAATTTCTTCAATCTTTCCTCATATGCCAGGTTGCCCATACCATTCACCATTTGTGTTACCCTCTTTTGTACTCTCTCTAAAAGCCAACAATCTTTTTCATAACTAGGGGACCAAGCTTGGACACAATATTCCAGATGTGGCCTGACATATACACAATAAAGCTTCCTGATGACTTCCTCACTTTTGTATGATACATTCCTATTTATTGCCCCAAGCATTCTTAGTGCCTTCCTGATGCCCCCAATTTTGTGTTCAAAATAACACCTAAATCCTTCTACTGAGTCACAGATAGTACTTGCCCACCCATCAAGTATGGAGCCTTGATATGCTACCTACCTACATGCATGATTTTGCACATGTCAAAATTAAATTTCATTTGCCATTTTTCGGACCACTTCACAGGCTCGTCTAAGTCTTTCTGCAGCAAGATTCCGCAGATAATATCTAGCCCAAAGTATGGACACTAGGTTGATTCACCTATCATCTAATGCTTTGAAGCTCATCTAATGCTCATCTAATGGATCTAATGCTCCACTTCCACAAGTGTTAGTGCCAACAGGAAATAATGTGCTACCATCCAATGTCATGAAAGGTGTGCAATAGTTGACAATGTGTGCAAAATGTGCAATAGGTGGACAGATTGCTGACTGTAGCAAACAATAAGCAAACGGATTGCTTACTCTTATCTATGAATATGGGTAGGTAGATACCTACCTACATATACTATTATCAGTAAGACAATGGGGAAGCTATGTCAAAAACATCACAAATTGGTCTGGCTCATATAGTTACTTTTAAGCTAACATAAAATAGGTACCTAGCTATACAATGGCTAGGTACCCAATGGGTAAAAATCTGACTTGTGGAGTGCATACCTAGAACCCAGCCAGAGTTTTGGGAAATTCTAGGGAGTGTTTGTTTATAAATAAAATGGAGTGTAGCACATTTTGGAATAATTGATGCTTCCCTAACTTTTGTTTGTCACTGCACTCCAGCCATATCCCGAAACAGAATTTTAGCCAGGGTGGCTTAAATTAATTTATGCTGGCTGGTTTAAACTGGTTTAAACCACCAGGTGGCTTAAATTTGCCATCCCTACATGTAGGTAGGTACCTACCTACCTATATTTAGGGATGAAAAAAAGCTGGCTTCAATTGAATTTATGCCAGCCAGTGGCTTTTATTAATTTAAGCCAGTTTAAACTGGCTTTTATTATTTAAGCCGGCTTAAATTCACGACACTTATAAGCCCTTGCATTATTAAGGCTCACAAACCATGGGTGCATTGACAGTGTTGCAAACCATGGGTGCATGGACGACGCCGAATTGCCGAAAAGGAAATTCGGCGGCAAGATATTCTGTATAAAGGTAATCGACGCAATTTGTTATAGGTCCTGGAAATCACAACCTTTTCAAGCTATCATTACCCCCTTTGGGTTAGGCCAACCTCATGATTACCCCGTATCAAATTCAGAATGCCTCATAACCAAAGTTCATTTTCAAGGTTGAGAACATGTAGTATTTCCTGCCGATATATGTGCACAGGTTTTTGGCAAATGTACACGGTACTCTCCATACTCGAGGTTTGACGAAACCCCGCTATAACCCCACCCCCACCCCTCCACAAGCCAGCGCATTACCCCAAGTTGGGAACCCCTGTTCCGGGCCATGTAGCATAATGTTATCGTTTGCACAAAAGGTGACAACTACCAAGCCGATTCCAGATTTGGACGACAACCACGAAACCATTTGTTTAGCCCTGTGCACGAGCTTGACAAGTTTAGGTTACAAGTTAGAGGCTGTCGCATGCTATCTCGCTGATTTGCTGGCGTAGCCCACCGAATTGCTTCGTAGGTGTTTACTGATGTAATCGATCGATAGAGCTACATCCCCACTGTCTGTCTGGACTATGAGAATGTAGCTCCATCGATCAATTACGTCGATATGATAACCTGATGTCGCAAGTTATCTCGCTGATTTGCTGGCGTAGCCCACCGAATTGCTTCGTAGGTGTTCACGGATGTAATCGATCGATAGAGCTACATTGTCACTATCTGTCTAGACTGGCCTCCGAACTTCATACTGATGAGGTGTGCCGACAGAATCACTATTTTAACCAGCTTTTGTCGCGCATACTTGACGTGCATGACCTCTTACGCCGTGTTAACTTGGGTAATGCTAACTCACCTCAAATAACCGATCAGACAAGCGTCTATTATTCATCGCCTATTAGTCGTCTAATGCTACCAGTCATCGACCTGCTTATTAAATACAACATCGAAAACTGGCCTATGTGATGTGTGACAGAAAAATTTAACCTGGTGACCTAGGTTACTGACCTAAAATTGTCTAACTTATGCAATAAGTGCAATAAGTTTGCTACTAGGTAAGAAACGAGTGCTTAATTAACGTCCACCTTTGAAAACTACCCTATAAGCCAATTGTCTACAATAAGAGGATCAGCTTGGACCAAGTCCCAAATCACCTGGGCCATTGAACTAGAATGACCTGAAAGGGGCGCGAGCATTGGAACGTACGCATAGGACATGACACCTAATGTGATAAGAACATATGCTATTATTTGGCTCCCTATAAAGAGCGGCCAATAACATTTAGACAATTCGTCACGTCTGCGTAAATGTGATTCAAGCGTACATTTTTAATCATGCCTCCGTGACCTCACGTGATATCTATATGAAACGTCGAATACGTATAGAAGACGTAATCGACCGCTAGTTCAAGTCAAGTCGCTCCATCATACGAGTATTCATGGTTTGTTCTATGATCGTTAGTCTGTAAAGTATGAAAATTGAAGAAGAAAAAACATTGACCGCGACTTGACTTGAACTAGCGACCTTACCTGAGGCAACAGATGATTTTTGTACTCATATTTTCAAAATCGTGTCTCCATATTGATATGCAACTACTTTAGACATCCTTGGAAGTCTAATTTTTACAACTTGTGGCAGGTACCAGAAGATAAGTATCGAAGCCGATGGCGTGACATTCACGTCTAGCCCGGTACAGCCCCCTAGAAAATCCCCAGATACCTAGATAAAAGTCGAACACAAATACATTCCATCTTAAATTGGCAGGCATGCACAAGTTGAGGACGATGACGTTATGCGTTCGGTAGGTATCTGAGTAAAAACATGATGCGGCAAAATGTGTCCCAGCAAATCAAGGGTTGATCGTCAACAGCTAAGGAATGAAGGGTCATACCTGGCCAGGTTGCGGTTCCGGATGCGCCTCTCCTCTTCCTGCCCGTCTGTGCGCGTCCATGGTTCTCCATGGTCCATGGTTCTCCATGGTTCTCCACGATCCATGGTTCTCCATGGTTCTCCACGGCTGCGGCCAGGGTTCACCACTGGGCCGCAGCCTGTCGGCGATCTATGCAGTACGCGATACGGCGACACCTCGCTGACACTGACTGATACGGACTACTGCACTTGGGTGCTCAACTTGAATCCCAAATGATCGGCAGTCACAACGAGCACCCACCAATGAATGTCGAGCTGGTAGTCCTGTTGCAAGGCTCGGATCACTGAGGCCTGGATCATGCTGTGCCGGACTGAGGTCAGAGGCTCGGGATCCTGCCGTGGATCTCACGTCACAGGCTCAGGATCCTGCCGTAGATCTCGGGTCACAGGCTTAGGATTCTGCCATGGATCTCAGGTCAAAGGCTCGGGATGCTGTCGTGGATCTCGGGTCACAGGCTCGGGATCCTGTTCCGGATCTCGGGTCGTGATTCGTTTGCAGTCTGCATATGGCCTACAACCATACACCATGGTGCCTAGTTGAAAGCCATAGCATGGATTTTTTAGCATATGATCCCATGGTCTGCCTCAGAGGTTGAAAAGCTTGAAGTTTGCCTTGTTCATTTTCTTCCAGATATTATTGAAAATCGTGCCCGATTTTGAGACAGTGAGAGCCCGAGCTGCCCTATAAATCTATAAATTCAAAACGTCCGTACTATTCATCAGCCTTATGTCTTGTGGTGTGCGTTGCTTAATTAAAGAGAGAAGTTTGTCTTCTCCATATATATTTCATTCCTTACTTAGCATCCACAAACGATCTTTCTCCTTCGCTGACATCAGTCTCCTATTCAAGTGAATGTCACTTGGAGTGCGCGTGTGGGCAGGGGTACATCCAGGAACAGTCATGGTGGAGCATCTCCGGGGGGGCGCCAATGCGAAGGTACCTGGAGGTGCGTTTTTCGCTTCAGAGGGGCACCTCTGGCTGAAAGGGGTGCACTTAAATGGGGTGCATTCGAGGCTTCACGGAGAGGTGTCTCTTCCTCTCAACGTGGTGCCTCTGTCTGAATAATTCGAGAGCCGTGGGGAAGTTCACCCACCTTTCATTCCAAGGGGCGCCTTTTCCTCCAAAGGAGCTCTCCTGACTGAATAATTCATGGGGTGTATTCGAGCCTTCCCAGAGGGGCGCCTTTTCCCCGCTGGAGGGACCCACCTTCCATGGGGCATATGCCCCCAGCACCCCCTCCCCATTTGTCAGACCCCATGCGTGGTACGGATCATGTCAGATGCCACAAAAAAATGCATGTTACATGTGTATTTTCGAAATGCACAAGTGGGCATGTGCAAGACTTGTCCAAAATGTATCCAACTTCCAGTCATTCGGACTCGTATCGACATGGTGAGTGGTAGGTAGGCCTACGAATTACACTGAACGTCCTGAAGCTTTCAATGTTTTCCGTCTATTGTCCATGTCAACTATACACGATGTATTTGATCTACGGAACTGGTCCCAAACTTCACCGATGGTGCTTGTCATGCTTTTTAGCGAAGGTCCATATTAGCAACGTATTCGCATTCGCATTCGCATTCAGCATCCTATTCGGATATTCTCCGATTTCGTTCAATTTTTTGGATATGATCTTTGTCGCTTGCAAAAGCAAGGCAAGCAACAAATAGTCGGTAGGACGAGCAGTTAGATATCCAGAGGTCAAGAAGGGTCATTCGGATCAAAAACGGGGTACCGCAAGTAATTCAAAGCACTTCACGCAGATAAATGATTCCAACACCTATACGTTCGCTGTCCATCAAAGATGCAGCGCATCTAATTGCATAACCTTCAATGCCATAGTTTGACCTCAGGTCAGTAAAGTTGGTTTTACTCATGCACTATATCGATTTACGGGGTACCGAATAAAATCATGATGATACATTGGATATACCTAATTTTTGCAGGTCTATGTAGCACGTATATGTAGCACATCGATCAAAATTATCAATCATGGTCACCGATTCATTACCGTTCGCCAAAAAAATGCCCAAAGTAGGAGGTGTGCCAAATTCTTGCTTACCCAACAATTCCCGCAATATTGTACGTGGGACCGCGCAATAACAAACCAGACATTGTGGTATGGCACATGTATATAGCATATTCAAGCTTTTGATCCACAATGTCAAAGTTGTCACCTATTTCATCCTATGCTCACAAAATATTTTTGACCTTGCGCTATTGTCATCTTCCGGGTATCGAATAACATCTTCCTAAATACATTCATCCGATAGACATTAGTGCCGAATAATCTCCCATGGGGCAAGAAAGCAGCATATCCAAGCATGTCACTTTCAATGTCACCATTTGACCTCAGATCAACGAATACTTCATTACACCCTATGGGAAAATTACGGGGTACCAAATAACATCTTCCTGAATGCATTTATCTGATGGATATTTGCGTGTAATAATCGCCAACGGAGCAAGAAAGCAGTACATCCGAGCACGTGGCCTTCAAAGGTCAGCGTTTGACCTCAGGTCATGTTTGATGAAATTCAGAAAATGAAAGTGGTATGTAGACGAGTGGTGCCAAACGAGGCGTTGAGTGTAGACTCTCAACACTGATGCATGTACTATCAACATAAGAAGCGCCACACTGCATGACCTGATCCATATCGATGATGCATTTCATTAGGTAGCACTAGCATCCTATTCAGCAACACATTTAGAAACGCATTCACCAATATTCTCCGATTCGTCTGAAAATTTAACACAACCTTCGCAGGCATACCGTGCCTGCACCACAAAACGATCCTGTTTTGCTTTGACGAACCCTTTCGCCTAAAGAGGCCAAAAGGTCGGCGAGGTCAAATTCGGGGTACAGTAGTGGGTCCGGGCCACGCCGGACTGGGCGGTGTTGGGTGCAGGCTCGTAAGTGGCGGCACGGTTCAGTGGCGCGTCGCTGTGTGGGTGACTGAGGCCGTCTTGTCGGTGGCCAGGCTGGATAGTTGCCGTTGCCCTCTGGCCCACTTCTTCAACCGCTCCGACGTCCGACCAACCAACCAATGCATTGTAAACTCGAGTGGAATGAGACGTCGTCTCGGGTGGCCGGCACGGCGCCTCATGCCGCTCTCCTTCCCAGACCAAGGGCCACGGTCGCATTCACCGCAGCCGCCGGTCGCAGCGGCCGTCTCGGTTTGACGCGTTGAGGGAAGTAGGAACGACCAAGCCCTTCGACGACTACCTGGCCTGCAGGCCGACCAGCACCGCAGATCCCGACCTGGTCCGACGACGACTGAGGGTCGAGGCTGCATCTCATGGTTTCACGCTTTTCAATGGCGGTGAAGAAGAACATGAGGGCGGGTCACGCCTGGGCTCGGCGTAGATTCGCATGTCCAGTCGGTGCTCAGCTGGACCCCGGCCAGAAAACCGACCAGAGCCATGTCGGGCCCAGGGAATAAATGCTGCATGGGCAAACATTTGGCCCAGTCGGGCTACCTGGTCTTTGCCCTGCCGTCTGTCCAGCTGGACCCCTGCAGTCGGGGCCCAGTTAAAATGCTGGCTGGGTAGTAAAGACTAAGTCAATGATGCGAGAATGATTACCATGCATGGAACGAATCCTCGGCTTTCGTACAAATCATTCATAATCATTTATGTCCGCCGAAAGTTGGAGGAACGGTCCCGTCCTCTGCCGAAAGTGCTCGGGTTCACGTCATGTCACCCCCCCCCCCACCCCCCACCCTCCGGTTAGTAACGGATCTTATGAATATGACCATCGTCGGACAACTTTAGTGTCGATTTTTATTCTTGTGAGCCCAACTCTCTACCCACGTATTCATAGGTTCACATGGAGCCCTATGTGCCAGCTTTCCCATTGGTTTTCTTGATAGCCGAACCAAATGCAAATGAAATGTAGTTTTATTTTAATAAAACTAAAAGAAATCTAGTTTTATTTTAATAAAACTACATTTCTGCTCACCGACGTGAAACAAGGGATACACGCACACACCTACCAAAATATTATCGACAACTACAAAATATTGCTTCAAACTCTGGTGAATTTGGAAGCATGACACAACAGACATATATGGCTGACTCGAGGCGAGAAGTAACATGTGCTGTCTGTCTACAGCCGGCTGTTTGCACAGATATAAAAAACCAGAAGGTTGCAAGTTTCCACCGCGTTCGGTAGGTGGGTACCTAGGCATGTGTGTCAGCGGTGAACTGTTCGCGAAATAGGATAGAATGTAGAATGTACCACTTATTGGACGCTGCATCGACATCCTTCGTAAGGGAGTACCTACATCATGGTTCTTGGTGGTGTTTATGCAGTCTTCACTCTTCGTTTCTCGTTTGTAACTATTCCGTTCGCAGGTATCATGTTTATGCTCACCATAGCGGATCTTTGATCGTGATGACGAGCATTCAGTGGTGCAATAACAGATGAAGGTATTGCCTATGATGTGCTATATGATCAGTGTTGGATTTTCACTTCTTGGTCTTGGATTCGGAGTGTATAATTTTGTGGCTTGCCAAAGTAGGGAGTGTATTATCTTGAGAAGCACTATGTTACAGGGTGTATAATTTCCCAGTTTTCCAAATTATGGGATGTATATTGAAGCACCAAGTAATGGAATATATACATTTGATAAATAACTAAGTGTATACATTTTGAAAAAATGCAGTGATGTTTCCTGGAATGAAGAATAAAAACCTGGGGTCCTTAGTAGCTTAGATAGTGGAGCATGGGACTAAATTCTCACTGCTGGCAGCATTTGCAGAGTCCATCCACAACCAATTGGTGTGATAGTTTGGTGACTCTATACAACCTTGTGGTTGAATGTGTTGTAAAATAACCAGAGGTTCTTCTTCAAGAATAAAATACCTTCGAGTCACTTGTTAGTCAGTGCTGGAAAAACTGATGTTTGTTAGTGTCATGGATACCAATACATTATGTTCTCCAGGATTGTGACGACTAAATGAAATATTTTGTACTCCAGAAGGGAAAACGAAGAACATCATTGTTTGGTCGAGTGCTACCACTCAAAGTCCATACCTGACAACTAGCAGTTTCCTCGATCCCAGCGAGCCAACCAGTCAACGTCACTACACATCCTTGAAAGGCAGTGTAAAGCATACAGAGCATGCTCGTCGGTGTTGCGCTAAAACCAGTAAAGGGCCTTGCTAAAACCAGCTATGCACAACTTGCGGAGCTTCACATGTGAAAAGGTGCTATATTTGTGTGAATAAAGTCAATAATTAATTCAATATTTATTTAATCAATATTTAATCTGATATATGATATATCTAGATTAATGAATATCTATTTCAGTGTAGGATATCCATATTTTTTTCTTGGTAGTGGAGTACAACATTTTTTGCTGGAGTACGAATTTTTTAGCTGGATTCCAAAAAATAGCTATGCACTTGCTGACAATTAAGGGAAGGACTAAAAAAACAGACACCATCTCACCGACACGGTTTGACCGACACCATCGCGCCGACATGGACCGTCTTAGCAACCGCTGGCTCGATCTTCATGAAACCTACACCAAACGATCGCCAGTGTGCCAGAGGCGTGCGGTTTGGACTTTCGTGACCCTGGGTCAGGCCAAAGGTCACCAAATTGAAAAACAATTTTGGAATTATTGACATGGCTGATCTCGGCAACCGCTGGTTCGATCTTAATGAAACCTTCACCAAATGAACGGCCGTATGCCGGAGGCGTGCGGTTTAGACTTTCGTGACCTTGGGTCAGGTCAAAGGTCACGAAATCGCAGAAAAACACAATTTTAGGCTAACCGACATGACCGACCTCGGTAACCACTGGGTCTATTCCAATGAAACATTCACCAAACGAACAGCCGTGTGCCGGAGGCGTGCGGTTTGGACTTTCGTGACCTTGGGTCAGTTCAAAGGTCACGAAATTTCAGGAAAACAATTTTAGGCTAACCGACATGACCGATCTTGGTAACCCCTGAGTCGATTCCAATGAAACATTCACCAAACGAACGGCCGTGTGCCGGAGGCGTGCGGTTTGGACTTTCGTGACCTTGGGTCAGGTCAAAGGTCACGAAATCGCAGAAAAACCATAGTTTTAGGCTCACCGACATGATCGATCTCGGTAACCGCTGGGTAGATTTCAATGAAACCTTCACCAAACGAACGGCCGTGTGCCGCATGCGTGCGGTTTGGACTTTCGTGACCTTGGGTCATGTCAAAGGTCACAAGATCGCAGAAAAACCATAGTTTTAGGCTCACCGACATGACCGATCTCGGTAACCGCTGGGTCGATTCCAATGAAACTTTCACCAAACGAACGGCCGTATGCCGGAAGCGTGCGGTTTGGACTTTCGTGACCTTGGGTCAGGCCAAAGGTCACAAGATCGCAGAAAAACCAGTTTTAGGCTCACCGACATGACCGATCTCGGTAACCGCTGGGTCGATTCCAATGAAACATTCACCAAACAAACCAAATTCACCAAGGTCACGAAAGTCCAAACCGCACGCCTGCGGCACACGGCCGTTCGTTTGGTGAATGTTTCATTGGAATCGACCCAGCGGTTACCGAGATCGGTCATGTCGGTTAGCCTAAAATTGTGTTTTTTCTGAGATTTCGTGACCTTTGGCCTGACCCAAGGTCACGAAAGTCCAAACCGCACGCCTCTGGCACACTGGCGATCGTTTTGGTGTAGGTTTCATGAAGATCGAGCCAGCGGTTGCTGAGACGGTCCATGTCGTCGAGTCTGTCAAACCGTGTCGGTGAGATGGTGTGTGTTTTTTTAGTCCTTCCCGACAATTAACCTTGTTTTAGTGGGACTGAAAACCAATGTTAGCATTTTGGTATGCATAAACATCTTGGCAAACTAAGCCATGTAAATAACTTTGCTGCACTAAAAAAATTGGTCGTCCATAACCAGGTAGTATTGCTTTAATGGGATTAAAAATAAATGTTAGCATTTCATGCTGTATGTACCATAGAAACATATATGTACATATAGCCAACTGCTAAGTCAGCAATATGTCAGCAAGCTAAGTCATGAATAGGTGCAATTGTGCCAAGGAATGCAACCTAGTGGGAAATGCCCTCAGTAGCCAAAGTACTGAAAGAAATATACCCATGATATCTGCAAAGTGTATAGATATTGCCTCAGTGTATGTGGGTGATGTATTCCCAAAGTTCACAAACAAATATTTATGATAAATAGGCATGATGTGATGTGAATATACCAACAACATTTCTCCTGGCAGAGCTCAGGATGAATTGCACTCACTCATCTTGGGCGGACCACAACACCGGGATCATCCTTCAACAAACACTTCCAAAGGACTAGTCCCACAATTAATGAGCCGAGTTCACACTCGATTAATTTGAATTATTCCTAACTTCCGTTGTTGTCCAAAATCTCAAGCACAACAAAATGCATTTCATGACCCCGTCAACCTTTGAGCCATTCCGAGTTTGTGTGTATGATTTTTGTTTTAATTTAAATTTAAAGTATTAGTGAAGGATGAGGTTATAAGCCAACTTCATGAGAAATGGTTAAGAGAATGGTATCAAAAGTATGCTTAATCGATGTCAACGAAGTTCACAAATTCTCACCTGACACCCAAGACCGTCTCACAACACACACCTGGCACAGCAAACCCCGCGTGACTATTGGATATGGATGGACTATTGTTTTGGAATATATGATGGTTTAATAAAAATTATACTAAAACAATCCGTCTAATTATACTAAAACAACAGTTTTATCCTCACCACCATGACAGTTATTTTGCATGGAAAAGCTGAAAAAAATATTGAAAATGATTCTTATGAATATTAAAAGTTCCTTTGTGCAACTGAAGAAGTATAAAGGACAACTGATCATGAGGTGGGGGAACAGGGAATGGGTCAGAGTAAATTTCGGAACATGTATTGCGGACCCTTCACTGACATCAATGAACCCAAAATGTGGTTATATTTCAAGGCACATGTTTATCTTCGCACACATTTACCCAAAAATATGTGACAGTCACGCAAATGTGCACAAATGACATTGGTTTCTTGGTGTAATCGCCTCGGATAACTTGCTTGCTCCGGGGAGGATTTTAGGAAATTTGAAGTGATTTTCTTGCATTGAACAGGCTCATTGTGTCTAAAAAAAGTTGTCCCTTGAACAAAACGACCTTCGATTGCGCATTCAAAGCATTTACTGGCGAAACCAGGCTTCAAATATATACTCTGGTGACGCCAAGTACTCCCAGATTTGCCAACTAGGGATTTCTATTGCTTCTTGGCGAGTACTCCAGCGCAAGGCTATAGAACACCTCCAGGCTCCAGCGCAAGTTTCCAAAGAGTAATATGAAATAGATATTCATTAATCTAAATATGTCATATATCAGATTAAATATTGATAAATATTGAACCAATATTGAATAAATATTGAATTAATTATTGATTTTATTGACAAAAATATAGTGTCTTTTCACATATGAAAATCCGCAAGTTGTGCGTAGCCGGTTGTAGCAAGGCCGTTTACGGATTTTAGCGCAACACCGACGAGCATGCTCTGTATGCTTTGTACTACCTTTCAAGGATATGTAGTGACGTTGACTGGTCGGCGCGCTGGGGTCGCGGAAACTGCTAGTTGTCAGGATTCTGAGTGGTAGCAGTCAACCAAACAATGTTGTTCTTCGTTTTCCCTTCTGGAGTACAAAATATTTCATTTAGTCTAGTTACAATCCTGGAGTACAAAATGTATTGGTATGCATGACACCAACAAACTCCAGTTTTTCCAACACTGGTTTTACAGCAGCAATTTTCTCTCCTGTAGTCGCTTTTGATAATTCCAAGTCCATCCTTGCTTCAACTGAATATGCCAGACATGAACTTAAAAAGTACATCAAATGATTTTTTATATTAATGAGAATTGGATTGATGAAAATTAATGAGTCCATCAATTTTCTCATCTTTTGCATTGAAGAAAAGGTTTATGGTGGTGAGAATGAAATTACTTTAGACATATTCTTTTATTATAATTTTCCTTAAACCATTTTATATTCCCAAACCCATATCCTAATAGTTAGCAAGTAACATCAGACCGTGTATGAACATCATATTCATGGATGTGTTGAAAAGACATAAAGACATAACAAATTAGTGCAACTATGAGCCACAAGGGCCCTTCTTGGTTGCACTCTGTACACTGAACCAGTTGCCCACCAAATCTGTCAATCAGCCCTCCCTGTAATACTGAAAATATTCAAGAATTATACAGAAGCGATTGACAAGTTGATAGAAAGTACATGGATTTGCCTATAATTCCAATATTCCTGGTAGTTTTTGAAGAGATGGCAATGATATGGCATTTCCATGTCATGTCTTCATTGATAAATACACATAAATATTTTGAACAGCTATGCCTTGTAATGTAATAAGTATTTATTATGACATGAAGGTCATCACATACATGGCTTCCTGGAAAATAAGATTGATATCCAACTTATCAGCATTATTAGATAATCTGTTAGTATGAAACCATGCAATTATTTTGGGTATTACCTCATTTACTTTATTTTGTAATTCAGAATGATCATTACCTGTAATAGTTATGGCAGTATTGTCTGCAAATAGCTAAAAGCCAGCTGAATTGGAAATATTGCAGAGATCATTAATGTAATGAGGAAATAACACAGGTCCAAGAATCACACCCTGAGGAACACCTGTTGTGATATTTAATGGTTGGAAGATGATGTAATATATCTTGGCTCTTTGAGATCTATTTGATAAGTATGAGTTTAGCAGTTTATATATATTTCCCCTCTAGCCAATAAAGTTCATTTTTGTAACAAAATGCTGATCCTGACAGTGTCAAAGGCCTTTTTAAAATATAGATGCTGGGTGCAAATTAATGTATTATTTGCAAAGGATTTAGCTGCTTTGTTATGCATCAGAGTACTTGGCATGTATGTGCTGTTTTTCTGAAACCAAATTGCAATGGGTGTATGATATTATTTTCATTTACAAATTGATGATGCACTAAAGTGTATAAATCTTTCCAGCACTCTCAACAATATTGGTAGCAAAGAGATTGGCCTATAATTATACAATTTATTATTTTCCCCTCATTTATATATCGGAATTATAACTGCCTATTTCAATGTATCAGAGAATATTGGAGTGATCAGACAAAGACTAAAGAAGTATGTTAGATGTTGGCAATTACTTCTATATATTCCAATAAAAGTTTGTGTGCTAATTTTATCCATACCTCCACACACAGTGTTTAAAGACTTAATAGTTTCTTCAACTTGAGCATCATTAGCTGTCCCATCTTGGGGGTGTCTCCAACCGCCGCCCCCCCAGGTTTTTCGCGGATAGTGGACGAACGGCGCGGGCAGCGTGCCCAAATTTGGCATACCTTTTCCCACATAAATTTGGCATGCTGATCAAAAAATTTAAGTCAGGGCATCTAGGGTCAACGAGTCAGTCAAGGTCAAGTGAGGTCACCTCCAAAAGCTCAACCTGTCATCAAGCTTTAAAGGATACAAATATTTTAATGGAAACTTTCAGCATTTGTTTATCCTTTGGGATGCAACAAAATGTACGAGTGGAATTTTTTCCGTTTTTGACTACATATAAATTTTGTGTATGCCAAATTGCAGTTCAGATAGAGGATTCTGGCTAAAGTAAGCATCTTTTAGGGCAAGTTGACTTTTGTGGACTTATTAGGGCAAGTCATGAAAGGTTGTGAAAATTTGATGCCCCTGGTGACGTCATTTTCGGGGGCGGACTCGGACCCTACTTGTTGAGCAGTTTCCGATGACACATCTTTCGTTTTTGTGCGATGCTTAGTTTGGATTTTAGAGGGGTTTACTAACTGCCCCCCCCCCCTAGATGGGGTGTGAGGATCTGAGCAGAAAGACAGTGCAGGTTAACAGAAGGAATATTGTTAATGCTTGCATAAGTAGGCTGTGTGAGATAATATAATGGGCTTATGTGTGTTGCAGGTATATTTGTCAAATCCACTACCTATCATTGGACAAAAGTATTGAATTTATCAGGTATTTGTTCATTTACACAGGTAACCCAATATTTATCAACAAAGCACATTGGTGGAATGGAGGAACTGTTTGCAATTCACTTTTGTTCAAATTTCATTCAAATACTTCCTTTTTTGCCATCACCTTTGCTGTCTTGGAATGCCCTCTTGTAATACAATCATTTACATCCATAAACACATTGCAAATCATTTTCCTGTACATTTTGTATTTATTTTCATTCAGTTAAATTATATTCCAGTAAAATTATATTACTAAAATTTCTGCCATAAAACCAGCTATTATCATCAATGTTGGTGTCACCAAATTACAGGAAGAGGGAGATGGATCCAATCATTTAAAACTGCAACAAATAGCTCTATTGCAACTTCTGTATGGTCATCCCAGAAATTGCACTGTGCTTACTGAACACTAAAATGAACAAGCTATCCATATTTAACCAGTTCCTTTTGATGGAAATCCTCTGATAACTTGCATAAACAACTTTAAAACATAAGTATTTTGTGGTGGTGTGCTGTATTCTGAACATGAGAATGTGCAGTATTCCTTACCCATAGCTGTTGTGGTACAGGCTATTAATAGCTGCTAAAAATACTGGTGTAATTGCAACCAAAATATTGGTGTTCATTTATTTCTGGTTTTCTTCAGCCTGCTGCTCTCAGAAGGCTAAAATGGCACCCACTGACTGCTAGTTCTATACATAGAAGAATCCGTGGAAATATGTGATCAGAACTTCATATTTATACAGAGAAAGGCCCATCATTTATGAATACCTTCATCTTTTTGTTATTTAAATGTTGAACCCTGGTGTGGGAGACATTGAAAGGTAGGTGTTCAGGGAATTGAACATATTCGGATACCCCCTCCTACCCCTACCTAGGTACACTTTGAAACACACAAAGCAGGAATGATAATATGTTTGCAAGTACTTCAAAGCTTGGTTGTTTGTTTTGTTGGTTGGTTGGTTAGTTGGATGGCTGATTCTATGGGAGTATGTTTCATATTTTTGTTTGTTTATTCCTCCAATTTCAAGTCCCATGGCTCCCAGTGTTGGGTGAAAATTGTATCCAGCTCAGCAATTTTCCACCTCAGCTATCTATTATTATGTTAATTTTTTTCACCCTTGACATGTCCTGTGTTTGTGTTGCACATTGAGTTATTGTTGCCACTGCTCATTTCAATGGATCCTGGATAGTGTTATCCTAAATGAATTTTGTTGCATGGACTAGTGCTAAATTCAGTGCTAGTGCTAACAGTGCTAAATTCATATTTTTAGGTCTTGAATAAGGATGTAAATAAAGTCAAATATAGGTGTATGAAAAGGGGACCAGGGATCATGTCCTCCCACACACTTTTCCTGAAAGTTTAATATTAATGCTATGGCAGTGCATCATAAGAATCTGTTTCAATAGTGTTCCTCCCCCTACCCTCCACACTTTTTAGATCTTTTGATGCCTCTGAAGTGCATGTTGTAATAGCTTCAAAATTGTGAGAATAGTTATGAATATTGGAATGTGGACATACTTTGAGGTAAGAATTCATTGGTAAATTTGTGATTAAACGCCTTTTATGAATTTCTGGAATGAATCCTTCCAATGCAATGCTTATCAAGTGTACAAACATGATGTGGTCACTTGTTTTCTGTGAACATACTTATTTTTCACTTTGCGAGCAAAATAACACTTAAAAGGGGCTTTCAGTAAGGTAACAGCATTAAAGGCAATGCATAAAAATGTAAGTTAACATAGCCAATACCCGGGAAACAAGCAATCAGAGAACCACATAAACCCCCAGCACCACACCCCACAAGGGCCCCAGGCCCCCGCCACTCACCGGCCCAGAGACGCAGTCAGCATAGGGCGTCCCAGCCCAGAGGAATCAATGCGGTAGTGACAGTGAAACCCCACGGGCCCGGGGGCGGGGAACGCGACAGCGCGGATCCGCGAAAAAACGAGGGTTGTCGCCGTATCATAAAGGCCAGCCCCAAATGTGCAGAGAGCCCCAGAAGACACCACGTCTCGTGTCGAAACCACCGCCCTAGGCCCCAGGCGTGCTATCCGATGCGCACTTCCCCATCGAACACACCGACCCGTCGTGGGCCGGGGGATTTATTCGGCGCCTGTGGCGGCACGGGTGCGGCTGGTCCCGCCGGTGAGTAATACTCCACTAGGCCGATGGTAGACAGGCCAAGGGTGTGTGGTTCCATCTTACTCGATTATGTTCATAGTTGTAATTTCCATAATTCCTTTGCGAATGATGATCCTGGTGTTCGGCTTATGCGTGAAGATAAAATTCAGAAAAAGGCGTAAAATAACCTTATGCTCATATTAAAACAAAGAAATAGCTCCAAATTCGCACTGTACATCTTGGTCACAGGCCTTCCTCAACAGTTTGTTGAGGTCAGTCTGTTCCTCAACACTGTTGAGGAATGCCCATTTCCGAAATATATATAGTGCGAATCTAGATGTTTCTTTGCTTTAATATGAGCATAGGATTATTGTATGCCTCTTTCTCACTAATAACCATGCTCAGTGCAGCACTGCACCTAATCAAACAAGATGAGATTCATATGAGGGAGGGCGTTGTTTACGCGCAAATATATGGAGTAAGTGCGCCGTGATTGAGCTCCACTGACGAATCACGATTGAGCCCTGCTCCTTGGGTGGAGGTTGGAGTAAAAATCTTCACTGGGTTTGCGACGGGAACGACCAGTAGAGGTTTGTGGAGGTTAGTGGAGCCATGGGAACAGACCCGTACGACATTCTGCAGTGGCAAATACATTACATCTCAATTGAGCATTTACATGAAATACAATTGAAATTGTTGAGAGTTCAGATGGGCCCAATGAGTGTAGGTTCAGGATTGTGCTATCAATTGTTTACTGGTAGATTGTATATTGTGCATATTGCTGAGTCTGAGGAATTAAAGTTCAGAATGCAGATCAAAGATTGGTAGAAATATCAGTTATATATTGACTTATTATCACGATGATGGAGTGAAAGGTGATGTTCAAGCATTGACCTGGTATGTGACAAAGGCTGCTATCGTGGAAGAAGTTGGCATCACTTGTTTATTCATCGTGTTGTTTTGTATTTCTAACTATTACCGAAGAATGTGAGTTGATGTGTTTCTAGTTCATGATCATTGAGTGGATTCCAACATACTGTGATATTTACATTGGATAATTGCATATCAATATGATTGCTTGTAGTGAATGATGCATGTTGCCTGTTGTATGGTTGGTAGGTGGTAGTGACGATAAGTAGTGGTGATGTTTTGTTCCCAGTCTTTGTGAACAAATTAAGCAATCAACAATGCATAGCTAGTGGAACCCAAGTACCCTGTGTAATGGGTAGTCCATGGCCAAGCCATAGCTGAGTGAGCACATCACTGTCTCAGACTGCACCGCTCATGATAGGTTTCTGGTCTGCTGTGTTCCTCCATGTGTGCTTTCATTTGATCTTTGATCATTTGATCATTTGAATCGTGGTTGCCCAATTTTCATGTAACATCTGTGGTATATACTGTCAGCTGGACCATAAAAAGGGTGCAATCTTTGATTTCATCTTTGATCATTTGATCATCTGGATTCTGGTTGCCCAATTTCCATACAACATCCTGTGGTATATGCTGTCGGCTGGACCATGGGAAGGGTGCGACAGGTTTGATTGACAGGAATATCATGAACATACCAGCAAAAGATGCATTACTAGCCGAAAGATGTTGATAGGTGCTCACTATCACTGTGAAGCTTCGGGCATTTGATTTCACACAATTATTTTTCCGCAGGGTGTTGCAAACGCTATTTCTAGCACCTGCTATGTCAAATTCATCTGTCGTTATGGCGACCAAGAAGAAAGCGAAGGACACGGACGAGCGTGAGCTGGAGAGTCTCGTGTTCGGACGCGGCTCGGAGCTGCCGACGCGGCTGCAGCGTCGCGTGTCGGTCGACGCCGACGTCTCCGACTCGGAGACGGGCGACCTCGTTCGTCTGGATCGACGCGGTGACGTCGGTGCCGAAGCCGACGCCGAGGTGCAGGTCGACGACGGAGATGAGCCGGCGCCGGCCGAGGCGACGCGCCAGCCCGCCTGGACAGACGACGACGAGCATGTGACCGTCGGCGAGGTGGCGGCCACGTTTGCTGGCGGGCACGGCGGTCGCGTGCCCGGCGGCGACACGCGCTACCGCGCCGTCCTGGAGCGCCGCTTCGCGGCTGTGGTGGGCGCGCCCGACTGGGCGCAGCTGGATCGCAAGCGGCGACGCGACAGCGACGAGCAGGACGCCGACCAGCTGCTGACCAGGACGGGCCGCCTGCTGGCCGCCGACGGGCGCGGCCGGCTGGCCAAGGGCACGCTGCTGGTCAAGCGGTGCGGCGACCTTAGCGGCGCGGTGCCCACCCGGCCGCGCACCGTCACGGCGCTCGAGTTCCACCCGCGCTCGCAGGTGGCGCTGGTGGGCGGCGGCGGCCGGCCGTCGCTGGCGCTCGTCCAGGTGGACGGCCAGCAGAACGCGCTGGTGCAGGAGGTGCCGCTGGCGGCCGGTTTTCGCGTCAGCTGCGCCCACTTCAGCGCCGACGGCCGGCGGGTGGTGGCCGGCTCGGAGCGCGCCGGCCACCTTCTCTGCTATGACATGTTGGCCGGCCGGACGACGCGCATCGAGGCGGGCCGCCGGCTCGGTCTGCGCTCGGTGGCGCGGCTGGTCGTGTCGCCGGACGGCCGCTGGCTGGCGGTGCCGGCTCCGCGCGCCGGCGCCATCCACCTGCTGTCGGCCGAATCTGGCGAGTGGGTGCAGACGCTGCAGGCGAGCGGCCGCGTCACGGCGTTGGCGTTCTCGCGCGACGCGACGCGCCTGTTCACACACAGTGACGAGGGCCACGTGTACGAGTGGGACATGGCGGCGCGCCAGTGCGTGCACCGCTTCGTCGACCAGGGTTGTCTGGCGGGCACGTCGCTGGCGCTGGCGCCCGACGGCCGCATGCTGGCGTGCGGCTCCGCCTCGGGCGTGGTGAACGTGTACGAGACGGCTGCCGCTCGCCGGCTGGAGCACCCGCCGCCCGTCAAGGTGCTCGACCACCTCACCACCGGATGCGACCAGCTGCTGTTCAACGCCACCAGCGAGCTGCTGGCGATGGCATCGGCGCAGAAGGAGCATGCCGTGAAGCTGGTGCACGTACCGTCCATGTCAGTGTTCAGCAACTTCCCCGGTTGGTCGCAGGCGGTGCACGAGCCGCACCAGCTGGACTTCTCGCGCAACAGCGGCTTCCTGGCGATAGGTAACAATAAGTTCCGAGCCCTGCTCTACCGGCTGCAGCACTATGATAGCTACTGAGCGCTGACAGTGTGCAGCGTGGACAAATGTAGCTAGTGTTGGGGAGAAGCATGTGGGTCCACGTTCCGCTTGTACTGGGATTTTCCAAATGTACGGAGCTACATCAACAAAATGGCTGAATAAACGTCAATAACTGAAGATGGTAGCTGAAAGCATTCGAGAATGTTCATGATTGGAAGAACGCTGTGGTACCCATACGCATTGAAACCAGACAACACTAAATTGAAAGATGGTGTTGCGTGGAGAGCAGGCCTTAGGATAGAGAATGTTAATGTTACGTGTCAGTGTAGGAAAAACTGGCGTTTGTTGGTGTCATGCATGCCAATACATTTTATACTCCAGAATTGTGACTAGACTAAATGAAATGTTTTGTACTCCAGAAGGGAAAATGAAGGACATTGTTTGGTCCAGTGCTACCACTCAAAGTCCAATACCTGAAAACTACTAGCAGTTTCAGCAGTCCCTAAGCGCCGACCCGTGAACGACCACAAAACAACTTCGAAAGGCGGTACGTTGCGTTAAAAACGTCTGCACAAGTGCCGGCGTGTGACGTCATGTGAAGAGACACTATTTTTGTCGATTTGTGTCAATATAGTCAATAATTAATTCACTTTTTATTCAATATTTATGAAATATTGATTTATTATTTATCGATATTTATTCTTGTAAATCATGTGTTTATATTAATCAATATTTATTCAATATATATTATTAGATATTTGTGTTGGAGTGCTCGCGAAGAAGTACCAGGAATCCCGAGTTGGAAAATTTAGAGGTACTTGGTATCGCCTGAGTTCATACTTGAAGCCTCGTTTGGTCATTAAGGTGCTTTGAATGCGAAATCGAAGGTTATTTTGTTTCAGAGACAACTTTTTTAGACAACGAGCCAATTCAATGCAAAAAAGTCACTGAATTTCCTCAAAGTGGCTTCGGAGTAAGCAAGTTTTCCGAGGCCATGACACCAAGAAATCAATGCCATTTGTGAACTTATAAATGACTCAATTTTGGGGGGAAATGTGCGATGATAAATCATGCGCCTTGAAATGTAGCTGCATTTGGGGTTCATCGGTGTCAGCGAAGGATCCATAATACCTGTTCCAGTCTTGCTTCGACCATCTCCTGTTTGCCGGCCCTGTAGATCGTCGCTGTGGTAAGCGAATCAAACCCAGCTCTATTTTCAAGCATTCGCGACGTTTGCGTGGCGTGGAGGATGGCGCTTGGGTGTTAAGTGCATACTAGTGGTGTTGTGCCTTGCATCGGCGGTTTTCATGGGTACGAGGTTTCGTCTCTTCGCGCCCGCGGTGCCCGCCATCTGCCAGGGTAAGAACATTGGTTTCAGCCCCACTAAAACAAGGTTAATTGTCGGAAAGTGCATAGCTTTTTCTTTGTACTCTAGCTCACAATTTTGTACTCCACTACCAAGAAAAATATATGGAAATCCTACACTGTTACATGTATTCTGAAATAGTTGCGAGACTCCCGTTTGGCCGACAAAATGGTGTTGCGCCCCGAGTTCGTTGCAATGGTGCATACGGTACATCAAAATGATCTTGGCATTCCTGGCACTACATTTATGATTGCCTTCATCAGAAAATGTTTACAAGATCTTAAAAGGTACACATTGCACATCCGAATGATTTTGATATTCTAAGCACTGTCTTTATCATTTCCTTCATCGGGGCATATTTGCAGTGTCTCTGATATCACCCTGTCGGGCTTCTTTATGATAGGACGATTTTGAATTTGCTCATCTTAGCTGTTAGATTTGGTATTTTCCTTTTCAGAATCCGATAGCCGAAAAATATGCAGATCAACCCTGGCGTCCGGACTTCCTAGGGTTTGAACATGGCTGTCACTGAAATGGATTATGTGTGGAATAACATTTTCGATGGGCCCAAAAGCCATATTTATTTAATGTCCGCCCACATGGTCAATGGTTAAGATTCTGTTTGATTGGGGAGGGAAAATCCATGACTGGGGGCTAGTGATCTCCCTTAGGTTATGCAGAGTGACACATTTGGCTTCGAGCCAACCCTGTCTCCACTGACGGACCCAGGGTGCAACTTGGCTCGTATGTTCCCTGTCTCCATTGAAAGGCAGCACCCCTCCGGGGAGGTTCAAGAATCCACCAGCCCCATCCCCGCTGAACGTCAGTCACTCTTGTGAAACGTTATAGCGCACCCTCGCCGCTCTTTTTTCCCTAAAAAATTTCCTCATAAAAATTGTACCGCTCCTGGAAAGTTAAGAACTCCCCTTCCCTTCAACGGAATTTTAAACCGAACTGGGACCCTTCCGAACAAATGGCGGCCAATGAAAGTTACTTGCATTCGCGTCAGTCATTTGCTCAGTAAGATTCTCTGAAAATATTCCAAATTTCACCAGTACTGTCCCTAGCTATAAAATGAAAACTGAGATTCGTCCATTCCGAGTCCTCCCATAAATAAATTTCTTGGTGTGATTCTCCAGGTCCGAGTTGAGTAGTTGTAGTATAAGCTTAAGAACTTAAGAACAGGTGCAGTTGGAGTATTGACCTTGGTGAAGAAACGGTAATATACGATAACATCTCTATGTATTGTTACTGGATGTTCTCTTACGTTCGTTTTACTAATCCACAAATCCTCTGGCGGTGAAAACATCAACTTTTGTTACACTTTCTCTGTAGATGGCCCCGCATTGCCTTCTCGTGCCGGTGGATGCGGCATACAAGCCTTGAGCACCGTGGTTCTTCCAGATGTGTCTTACATATCGGTGACTGCTGTGACTCGACATTGCTTTTATTATAATTATTATAATTTGGTGGTCCTCGACGAACTTCTCGAGTGTGGAACCCGGTACCTTTGGTACCCAGAACTCAACACCACTACTCGGCCATCCCCGCCCCTCGACATAGCTTCGAAATTTTCAGGTAGCTTCGTTGTCTTTTATACCTAAGTAAGTACAAACCTACCTATCCATGGTTGATACAAAAAGTTAAATATTTTAGGATACATTTTGGCTGATATGCTACTGCGAAGCCAAAGAAATAACATTAAATTTGGTGTAAAACCGATCACTGTGCAGGACGTTTCCCTTCGAGTATTTCCCGGGGTGTTGGGGAAAAACACTTCTTGGAATGCATGGCAACATAGGTAGGCTTTTTTGCTTCTTAATGCTGATGATTCTTTGCACAAATTAGTTCAAATTTGTGCCTTGGGTGTTTTTCTGGAGCGGATGTGGTTTCGAACGTTTTTAGGCATATGGCTCCGGCCTATTTCGAAAATACAACCCGATACGCCTCTCGAATTATTCAGGCAGAGGCACCACGTTGAGAGGAAGAGACACCTCTCCGTGAAGCCTCGAATGCACGCCATTTAAGTGCACCCCTTTCAGCCAGAGGCGCCCCTCTGAAGCGAAAAACGCACCTCCAGGCACCTTCGCATTGGCGCCCCCTCCCCGGAGATGCGCCACCATGACTGTTCCTGGATGTACCCCTGCCCACACGCGCACTCCAAGTGACATTCACTTGAATAGGAGACTGATGTCAGCGAAGGAGAAAGATCGTTTGTGGATGGTAAGTAAGGAATGAAATATATATGGAGAAAACAAACTTCTCTCTTTAATTAAACAACGCACACCACAAGACATAAGGCTGATGAATAGAACGGACGTTTTGAATTGATAGATTTATATGGCAGCTCGGGCTCTCACTCTCAAAATCAGGCACGATTTTAAATAATATCTGGAGGAAAATGAACAAGGCAAACTTCAAGCTTTTCAACCTCTGAGGCAGAGCATGGGATCATATGCTCAAAAATCCCTGCTATGGCTTTCAACTAGGCACCATGGTGTATGGTTGTAGGCCATATGCAGACTGCAAACGAATCACGACCCGAGATCCGGAACAGGATCCTGGGCCTGTGACCTGAGATCCACGACAGCATCCCGAGCCTTTGACCTGAGATCCATGGCAGGATCCTGAGCCTGTGACCCGAGATCTACGGCAGGATCCTGAACCTGTGACGTGAGATCTACGGCAGGATCCCGAGCTCTGACCTCAGTGTTCTTATCACATTAGTTGCCATGTCCTATGCGTACGTTCCAATGCTCGCGCCCCTTTCAGGTTATTCTAGTTCAATGGCCCAGGTGATTTGGGACTTGGTCCAAGCTGATCCTCTTATTGTAGACAATTTACTTATAGAGTAGTTTTCAAAGGTGGACGTGAATTCAGCACTCGTTTCTTACCTGGTAGCAAACTTATTGCACAAGTTAGACAATTTTAGGTCAGTAACCCTAGGGCACCAGGTGAAATTTGTCACACATCACACAGGCTAGTTTTCGATGTTGTATTTAGTAAGCAGGTCGATGACTGGTAGCATTCGATGACTAATAGGCGATGAATAATAGACGCTTGTCTGATCGGTTATATGAGGTGAGTTAGCATTACCCAAGTTAACACGGCGTAAGAGGTCATGCACGTCAAGTATGCGCGACAAAAGGTGGTTAAGATAGTGATTCTGTCGGCACACCTCATCAGTATGAAGTTCGGAGGCCAGTCTAGACAGATAGTGACAATGTAGCTCTATCGATCGATTACATCCGTGAACACCTACGAAGCAATTCGGTGGGTTGCGCCAGCAAATCAGGAAGATAACTTGCAACATCAGGTTATCATATCGACGTAATTGATCGATAGAGCTACATTCTCAGTCTAGACAGACAGTGGGGATGTAACTCTATCGATCGATTACATCCGTGAACACCTACGAAGCAATTCGGTGGGCTACGCCAGCAAATCAGCGAGATAGCATGCGACAGCCTCTAACTTGTAACCTAAACTTGTCAAGCTCGTGCATTAGCCTGTAGCAACCTCTATGAACGCTTTATGGGATGGCGGTGAAGTGAAACAACTACATAATTGCTTATGTTCATCGGCTCAAAATATCCTCAGATGGTCATATTCAATATTTCTGCAGATATGTTAATCATGCAGAGAAGAATAGCTTGGAGAAAGAGGTGTAGCCATGGCAATGCAACGGGAGCAATGGGAGGAACTGAGTTGTTTGGGAAGGCCCACGCCGCAAGGTCTCATGTTAAGATCCGTACTTATTGGAAGCACTGTGCTAGCTTTGTGGTTTGGAGTGGGACGGAGGGACTTGAACCCTAAAAAAGGTGTGATGTTCCATCCACGAGTGCCGTTTCCGTCACTGCTGAGGGGTATTTACGCCTCAATGTTGGCTCCCCACCCACTGCAATAATTTCAACTTTGAACCCTATGTAGTGCATCTTCCAATAAATTCGGACCCACCTGCCTCAATGTATTGTGCTCCTCAACAATGTCCACAAATCAACGCTCGGGTTCCGGCCGGGTCGGGCCGGTTCCTGTACCCGTTTTCAAGTACACGGCCTACGACGCGCCAGCTGCCGGCTGAAACTGTCTCTTTACTTCCGCGTGCTGCCACACCGCGGCGCCACCGTCGGCCGCCGCAGCGTGGTGGCGGCTCGCTGTCGCGCTGTGCCGCCAGTCAGCAGGTGACTCGGTCGCCCAGTGGCTGCGTGGCGCGTGTTCTGCGGAGCGGCGGGAGCCTCTGCGCTGTGGGTCGTCAGCATGGCGTGTCCCTTAGGCAACGGAGCCGGCTGCCCCGGCGGAAAGCCCAGGTGAGACCCGAACGCCTGCCGTATTGTTCAGTGTTTGCAGAACACCGGGGCGGAGCTTTTCGAAAATTATTGGTGGGACTTAGCCAGAGTAGAATGAAGGATGTTGCTTCAGAGAGGTCCGACCTCTTTCCCTTAAAAATGAAAACTCCTCTAGTCCAGAAATTGTATTTTCAAGTTTCAGAAAATTCGTTTTTTCAGCAGTGACAAAACTTAGCCATAGGTGTGGATCGATCTATTTGGCTCGTCTAACGGGGAGGGGTATTGCAACGGCCGCGCGCACAATTGCCAAGAACAATGGGTGAGATCTTATGCACCGTACTGGTTATTATCATCCTATTTTGCGTTCTTGCATTTCGTAAGGGGATCGCGAAAATGTATCGTTTGGCGTTGCGTACATCCCGAAAGTTATCATTTATCAACTATCTTTTGGTTAGCGGAATGCATTGGTTAAACCCCTGCTCAGATGAACACATGGCTTCAGTTCTAAGAAGCTCGTCTTTATTGCTACAGCTGAAGCAACACTATTGGTTGAAACATTGTTATCCGTCATGGTGGACCTTGACCGAACAAAGTATTCGGTATGTGGACTAATTATTGTTGTGCACCAGATATCCAACCTTCTTTTATAAACTGGCACGTGAAACGAGTACAGCAAATTCAAACACGTTTCGGCAGACTTCACGACAAGCCGAGTGGTATGCACGTCAAAAGGCGCGGAAAAGAACAGGTAATATCCTTAGGAAATCTAAATTTGACCGATGAGGGAAGCAAACGATAGCAGAGCTGCAATTCATTCCAAATAATAACAAAATTAGCACCATCTTCACATTTAAAAGTTGCTTCCTATAGCTAGGCTTTACATTTCAAGTGTCGTGGATGGGGACAGGCAAAGCTTCTTCAGGTCTTCCAGGATAGTGTCCGAATGAATAGTCGCAGGAAAAGAAACGTTCAGTACCTTCTTGTGCATCTGTTTTGCATATATCTTGCAAATTTCAGGTCATTTTCAGGTCAGTTCGCATTCCATGCTTGGAGGAGCCTTCCTGACAGCAAATGTTGGCGCTATCTTTCCGTTTAGGTCAAAATACCATGCCGATCTTTCACATCTGCCCCGATGCTGGCTGACGCCGGCTTGCATACGGTGTACCTACCACCTCTATACCGCACTTTTGTAACAGGCTACCACCAGAACTTTGCGACAGGCTGTACTGCGGTAGGTAATAGGGACTGACTATCCATTGGCACGTGTAGAGAACACGTGGAGTCCCTGGTGGACGCAGTATACACGTGTCACGGGTGCCCTTTGAGGTGATAATAAGCGTTCTGAATGTATGTGCATGCTATGCGTAGTATTCGTGTACGTGAAGGAAGGCGTGCATGAGACGTATGTTCATGTCCACCCCCACTGGTCGATCTCTTGAGCTGGACGAGGAATAACCACTCATGCGTGGACAGTCCGAAGTAGTCTGTGGAATAACCAAACCAGTTTCACATGTCACATTAACATCATGACGTTCACTGCAAATAATGATCTACATATTTGACCCTTCCCCACGAAATACAGTTTTGTTCCTCCCACTTCTAACCGAAATGTAAATTTAACATATTTAGGGCAGCCATGAAATGTTCAGCTGCAGCATTTTTGATCTCATATTATGATGCCTTCATTTGATGTTAAGCTCATCTGGTGTACCTAAATCTAAGACTCTTAGTAACTATGCGGGGAATAATGCTAACGTTCAAAACTGAGGCAAATCCTCTAAAGTATTCCCATGTTGAATTCTTGGAACAAAATCATTGCGATCTTTTGTCATGTATTCAACTGTCAGGCCACGTAGCGTCCGCAACCTCTCACGCCGACTGGTCGCGGGTGCACTGGGTAATCTCGTCGGTCGTGAGCTTCGACACCACGAGCTTGATGACTGGTCCAGTTCCCCACCGGCCGACCAGCCGACACCCCTGGAACTCATGGTGTGCCTGGGGCCTCACAGTTAGGACCAGGGCGTGAACGTCACCAGCAACACCACGGTTGCGTTGTGGAATATCGTGGGAGCAAGCACACGTATATATATATATATATATATATATATATATATATATATATATATATATATATATATATATATATATATATATATATAGCGTGCGGTGCGGGTGTGGGCGTGCGCGTGCGCGTGCGTGCGCGCGTGTGCGCGTGCGTGCGTGTGTTTATCGTGTTATTTGCCGTTCAGAATAAAAAGGCAGCGCCTGTAATACTACTAAGCCTTCGTTAATGCTGCCTCTCTTGGTTAGAGCACCAGTCTGTGTTGGACACTCCTGTCATGGTAAGACAGGTTCGAGTCGCCTAACGCGTTCGAATAACACCGGGCTGGTAGTATCAGTTACACGTTAAGTTCTCGGTCAACATTTTCCCGTTGAACTGCAATTCACGGATCGAGTGGTGAGACCAGGTTTCGCTCAACAAGCTCTGCTTAGCATAAATTCCTTGTCCACGATATCACCCGAGAAAAAATGAGAACGGATCTGTTTTCAATAAAAATTGATGCGCGTGGAATGTGGATGCACGGTCGCATCAGATGTCAATCTACGCGAAGCTGGGCACGGCATTAGCGGATCCAGGAGCTGGCACCTGAGGATGCGCACACACCCTCCCCTCTCCGAGAAAGATGTTGTGCTCCTTCGACAGGGACAGGGCTCGCATTCAGGACGCTCGAGTGCATACCCTACCCCAGACGAGTTTTTAGTCCGATGGCATCCCTCAGAAGAGCCCCGATCTGGAGAAATTGCGCCCTTCCAAAACAAGTTACACCCCCTGTAAAAGTTACACCCCTCTCCCTAGGTGAAAGTCCCTGGATTCCCCCGTGGATCATAGGCACACCTTTTAAATCTTCCGTCATAAAATGCGCCTCAATCCGACCAAATCTAAAGCATTAACTTAACCAAATTAAATATTAATTCATGAAAATGAATATAATGTAGCTTCGTTCTAGGCGTACAAGAAAGGTTATCGCGAGTAGATGGGGTCTCAGCTGTATGATTTCAACTCATCAGTTCCCGTCTCTTCAACTTAGTCTACTGCTACGCATGGCCAAAGGGTCGGGGGAATCACCCTTCCCCCACTTATTCAAATTTCGTCAATAAGTCAATAAAGTTCGTCAATACTCGACAGTTATGCCGTAGATCGTCTGCGAAATGTTCCCAGAGTTAGAAAACAGTGTTGTATCTTCGATACACCAGCACCCGTCTCCATAAATATCGCAGCAAGTCATACTACTATAGCGTGCTTATCCGCGTTGTTGCAAACGAACAATTCCATTCTCAGGTTGTAAACATTCGGATTGTTCTTTCAAGGCTCGAGGCCAATATTTTTTTAATCTAATTCATTGAATTGCTCAGGTCATGAAAATGATCACGAAAATGAACGATTTGACAAATCCGGCAACTTTCTGCAGATTATCTAGTGTTGGAAGGCGACAAACGATGCAGATAATGTATAACGATGAATATATTATGGATTTTAAAAAATGTTCAGCGATCTACACGCTGATGTTGATTTTATGAATTTTCCATACCTTGGCTACAAGTCTCGATTGCGTGCTGCTGCGATTTTTTGCGGTAACAGGAATACACTGGTTTGAACCAGATCATACTGGTCGACAAATATTAATTGCATTAATAGTTAAGGTATGCCAATCCTTCATTAACCCTCGTCGTCTCTCCGGTCAGATCCTCACACCCCGTCTCGGGAGTGGATAGTAACCCCTCTAAAATCCAAACTAAGCGTCGCACGAATACGAAAGAGGTGTCATCGGAAATCGCTCGACGAGGATGGCCCGGATCCACCCCCAAAACAATTTCCCCCCGAAAGTGACGTCACTAGGAGGCTAGATTTCACTACTTTTCATGACTTACATTACGTTTCTGGCTCTGGGGAGTTCATTTTGGGGATATTTCAGAAAAATTGCTTGGAATCAGAAAAGGAGAGCGAAATCAACCAGCGTCATACAATTTTTTTGGCCCCAAAAATAATAATGTGTTTCCAATTACAAAATTTTGAGTTCTCAAGATGTATTTCATTTTCCTTTTATAATGGATAGATCAGACCGAGAGACGTTTTCGGAAGTCAAGATGCCCCCAACAAAAATTCTTACTTTAGCCAGAGTCTTCGATTTGAACTCTAATAGCATGCAAAATTAAAAAGTGGTCAAAAACGGAAAAAGAGTCAAATTACTCTGGTACGTTTTGTTGCATCCCCAAAGATAGCGAACGCTGAAAGTTTCATTAAAATATCTGTATCCGTTAAAGCGTGACGACCGGTTGAACTTTTTGCAGGTGACCTCACTTGACCTCGATTAACTCGTTGACCCTAGATGACCTGACTTCAAAATTTTGAAACAGCATGCCCAGTTGAGTTGGGAAATGATATGGCAAATTTTGGCGCGGTGCCGGGCGCCGTTCATTCACTCTCCGTGAAAAACCTGGGGGGGGCGGTTGAAGACGGCGCGGGTTAAGTTTTTTAAGCTATCGAATAATGATTTATATCATGATTGCAACATTCAGGTGTCCTTGGTATACTACCTTAGCCATCCTTATTAATTATTTCAGTTTTATTTTCAAAATGCTGATTTTATGATGATAGAGAAGACTGGGTCTAGTTGATACAATTTTGGTGAGACTCAAAATAACCCTTCACTTTGGAAGGGTAGAGAGGAGATCGCTACACCTATACTAAGGCTAAATTTTGCTTTCGCTCCAATAATGTTCCATATCGTCAGCATTCGGCAGTTATGGGACGAAAGGACCTGTGCTTGTTTTTTTCGAGAGAAGAAAACGCTAGTAGCATCATGTGTGGTAGCCATGTCAATTGGCTAGATACTTTTGAAGAAAGTGTTCTATCAACGATTTTGTGTGTCAACGAGATCCGGCCTCCCCGGTATTGAATCAGTAATGTCCAGAAAAGCAGAATTTTGGTATATTTATCAGAATGGCGGTCTGAAAGAAGCAACAGTGCAGAATAGTTCGACTTCCCTCAAGGAGCAAGGTATAGAGCCAATCGAATCGACCCGTTGCAGCCGAGATACAAGTGCCTTTATAGTCCAACTGAAAGTTAAATGGGCCAAATCCCGTCGGCACTACAAAATATTCATCAAAGTTGATGAAGAGTGGCTGAGCTCTTCTGAACTGAGACTCGGCCTGGACACCCTGGACGCCTGGATCCGACCCTTCGAGTGCATTTTGCACATCAGTTACAGATTGAACACAAAAAGTGTAAGTGCGGGTCAATAGCAGACAGAGCAGCCATTCAGCGCAAGAAGACGGTCCAAGATCAGTTCCGTGGAATCTGCTGGACATCCACGTGGACCAGCCTAGGGTGGGTAGCGGCGGAACGTCGAACGACGGTAACATGGCCAAACGGACGTTCAGCAATGAGTCGAATCTGGCAGAAGTAACTAGTTTTCACGAGGAACTCAATCGTCGCCTCCACACCGCCCTGCAAGTATAGGCATCCGGGCACCAAATTGATTCAAGTAAATTAGCCGACTACTACGACCTCAGGGCGGAGCTCCATCTTCCTCTGCACCCTTAGTGCCCGATGTCAGTAACATTGCACATAGTGCTGATCCACGGAGATCAAGTCATATCACTGCCCTTGCCCATCGGAATCATGAGCGAGGAAGCCCATGAGTCCCGCAACAAGGACATTCGTGCATGTCGCGCCGGTCTTGCACGGAAAGACTCGCGACTGTACATCGCCGATCAGTTCAGGTAACTGTTTTTCATCGGTGACTCGCTCATCAGCTCCTCCGTCGCATATCAGCGTTTTCAAGCAGCAGCCTGGAGTAACAGGTTCTTGATCTCAGAAGCTTGGAGCCTGCTGCAAGCCGTCGCAAATAAAAACATTGGTTACTCAGACTTCAGGGATTGAGGGCGTTTGGTTTTGTCTTGTTTTCATTGCTTTGTTTTTGTTTTGTATAATATTTGGTTTTCACCGATGGATGGTGCCGAATATATCCTTCATGTTTCCGAGTGCTTAACCGGGGGTCTTCAACCGCCCCCACCTCCTCAAGTTGGGCGTCGGTAGCTCAGTGGTTAAGCTGAGCGTCTGGCAAGCCAGAGGTACGCGGTTCGACTCCCCACGATGCCCGCCCTTCCTGCCAGGGTGAGAGGCAGGCGACGCTGTATGGCCTCAGCTGCTGAAGGCGTCGTAAAGCCACGATCCAATCCAATCCAACCACCTCAAGTTTTTCGCGGATAGTGAACAAACGGCGCGCGGCAGCGAGCCGAAATTTGGTTCAACTTTTCCCACAACAATTTGGCATGTTACGTCGAACTTTTGAAGTCGGGTCATGTAGAGGGTCAACTAGTTAATCTAGGTCAAGTGAGGTCACCTCCAAGAAGGTTAAGGAAGTGGCCACGCTTTGACGGATACAGATATTTTGAGTAAACTTTCAGCGTTTGCTTATCTTTAGGGATGCAATAAAACGTACCAGAGGATTTTCCCCGTTTTTGACTACCTATAAACTGCATATTTGCGTATTATAGTTCAAATCGAAGATTCTGGCTAAAGTAAGCATTTCTTAGTGGAGCAAATTGACTTCCAACAACATTTCTCGGTCTGCTATAACCACTGGAGGAGGAAAATTCATGAAAACTTGAAAACTACAAATTTTGAAATTAAAAGAAAAAAAGTATTTTTGGGATGCCAAAAACTTCATGGTCGATTTCGCTGTCCTTTCTGACATTTTTTTTTTCTTTCAAATATCCCCCAAAATGAACTCCCCAGAGGCAAAACATAATGTAAGTTGTGAAAAGTCGTGAAAAATCTAGTTCCTCTAGTGACGTTACTTTTGTGAAAAATGTGTTTTTGGTGTGGACCCAGGCCGTACTCGTCGAGCGCTTTCCGTTGACACATATTTCGCTTTCGTGCGACGCTTAGTTTGGAATTTAGAGGGGGTTACTATCCGCCCCCCCCCAGAGACAGGGTGTGAGGATCTGACCGGAGAGACCGGAGGGTCGGGTTAGTATTATTGCACACTCTCGAATTATATTTCAAAGTGCATCGTATTTGCAGATGTACGAGAAAATGTGCTGCATGGCTGCCAAATGTCTCGCACCGCACGATTTATGAAAAAAGAAGAGTTTTTGTGCCATATTAACAATGACATTATTTCACTAAATTGCGTCAGGCACAAACAAACGGTTGTCAGAATCAGTTTCTACGTTATTCCACCTCCCGCACACACACACACACACACAAAACGTTTACCTATGCACTTTGAAAGTTGAGTGCTATGTCATTATTTGGGCCGTTCTGGACTATAGTATCATGGCGCGACCCGAAGCGCCGCACCGCACCGCACTTGTCTATAGGATCGCCATAACAATGACAGAAAGGTCAACAGCAATTTAGTACCCGCCGAGGCTGTTGTCTGGCCTCCAAGAACGTTTAAGAACCCTTGCGAACATTTGCGGACCTTTGCGAACGTTCACGAACCCGCTTGAATGTCTTCGGGCCCAGGTCGAGGTTCAGCAATGTGTGCAGGATCCGCCGGTTTCCGCATCACCCGGCACATGCACACATGTTCTCACATCGACCGACAGGCCTGCTGTCAACAATGCAGCATACCTATGCATGTAGCACTATCCGGTGTGCACATGTGGCATCTGTTTTGGAAAGGTGGGCATGACGCAGCGGTTGGCGACCAGCGGTACTCGGGATAGACATGCAACTCCCGCCCTGGGAATGTATGACTCTGCAGATAGATATCTCCCTAGCTGTAATAAAGAAAACTTATATCAGCCCGGGTGAGTTCGACGCCGTCACAGTTCTATGCATTTGCCGCTACGTCCACTGACAATTCCGCACCAGGGGACGGTGTTGGAAGCGCGTGTGGGAGTGGTTATATATGCCGAACATTTTCGTTGCCGGCCCACGCATCGGTATATTCGTCAGAACTGTATGCGCTTTCTGAGGCTTTTTGTTTTATTGAAGTGTGATGACATTCAATAACTTGCTGTGACCGATCTGCCGACTTGCCTTTTGGCGTTGCAAATGCATCCGTCGAATCCTGTCTTACTTTCGATCCATCGTGAGTCGGCTTCATCTTCTGCCTAGAGCTGGGGGAAGAGTGATCCTGTATCTGATCTTATGCAATGTGAGGATTGGTGGTCACGATTGCGCTGGTGCAGCAGTGAAACGTACCACAAAATCTCACACACGAACATTGTCACTTCCGACCAAAGATCACTGGAGTGCACTTTCACGGTTGAATGCTAACGAAATCGTAAACGGCTTGGGATACAAGCTTGGGATACAAGTTGGCGACAAGCTGAGAGCAATCACACCGTGCCTTGAATAATGGCGGTCGTGTTCGCGTAAGACGTGGCGGGAAGAGGTATCACTGTCCGGCATGGGATTGGACATACATGTATGACATGTATGTATGACCTCATATGTATGACATACTGTGAGGACAGGGGCCGACATGCGCAGAGGTCAATATGTTCCGGGATGCTCCGGGCGCTTCAGAGAACACTACATGCATGTGTGTAGGTCGTTGTCCGAAGAACCGGGAGAACATTGGCGCGAGCTGCATGCTTCCCTCGTTTTATGACCCTCCCAGACCTGGCACGCTCCGCAACTATTTTTAGTGGGCTCACTAGTGTCATTACTGGGGCTCGGGAGTACTTCCTTGTATGGTCTGTGTGCGCTCCCGTCGAGTGTGGCCCTGTTGAGCGGCAACGTGCCGTGGCTAGACGCGACACAGAGGAGGGCGGCGACGATGACATCTCTCACCAGCAGGGTGAGGAGGCCGGCCCGCCGGCTGCCGTCGCTATAAATAGTCTGATCACGAGGCGGCGCAGAGCAGACCGGAAGTGAGCTGTGCGCCAGTCGGCCGGCCACGCGCTGGTCGTGCTGTGTCTGTGTACAGACGCTGTTGTGCACCGTGCAACTGCCGCGATCACAGCACGATGAACCTGCCGCGGTCACTGGAGCCGGAGCTGGAGCTGGAGCTGGACCTGGAGCCGGAGCTGGAGCCGTGCCGCGGTGCGCGTCCGCGGTCGTGCAGTGCGGTGCCTCTGAGCCGCAGGATCGAAGGAGCAGCGCTGCCGGCGGCCGGGCGAGCCGCCGGCGCCGGCTGATGAAATGTGTCCGTCAGCCGGACAGTCGGGGGGGCGGACCTGGTGGGCTGTGCGCGTCGGCGGACATTCCCACGCCGGACATTCCCACACCCGCCGCCCTGGTCTGCAGTGGGACGCGGCGCGATCGGGTGACGCGGTATCGTGCGGGAGCCTGCAGTTCACTGTCCCAGGAATGCTGAGGAAGCACTCAGCCTGCAGTTAGGCGGGACACAGTCTAACGACGCGCCATCCCATGGCTCACCGTCCCAGACACGCTGAAGCGGCACTCGACGCCCCCGCTCCACGGGAAGACGATAATATAGCCGCCACTGTGCTGTTACCCGTGGACTGTGTCACCCCTTCATCCCCTCCCCACCGCTCTCTGGGAAGACAGAACATAACCCTCACTATGCTGTATCTGTGGGTTGTGCCCCCCCCCCCCTGGCCGCCCCCGGGAAGATGGCCTCGTGCCGAGCCGGTCCCAACACACCCCGTCCACTGCTGGATTATGGGAACGCATCGTGGAGGCAGACGGGGTGCGCGCAATACACACATACACACACACACACATATACACACACACACACACACATATATACACACACACACACACATATATACACACACACACACACACACACACACACACACACACACACACACACACACATACATAGTCAGCCGGCCGTATCCAGCTGCTGATCGCGGCGACAGGTGTGCACTTTGATATCCGCAAGGCAGCGGCATGTACGGCTCGGTTCCGCTCCGATAAACAGCTGGCATTCGTCAGCCTCCCCAGGCGGTGGGTGAATCAGGCGTCAGGCGTGCGAATATCTGTGTATTGTACAGGCACGGAAGCCCTTCCTTAGAAAGAGATGGGCACGCTAGAAATAATGCAGCGCAAGGCTTAATAAGCTCATCAGCAGACCGGTAAACTTAGAAGACTGGATAAACGTATGGCATTAGGTATGCACTCACTCTAGAATACTATTAAGGGGTGATGTAGTTAAGATGTTTTGGATGGTAAATAAAAGAAGCGATGTCGAGATATATGATGCTCTTCCACTTGCGCAGCCATGTATTTTCCTCAAGGGGACGACACAAAATGTAATAAAACAGAAAGAACTTTCGATGCGTGAAGCGTGCGGAAAATGCAAGGTTTTGTATGGTGAAAATGACAAAATGTCTTGATTGGTTTTGTGTATTTTTCGTGGCTGGAGGGGAGGGGTGGTTGCCATTCCCCAATCATGGCAGCGCCTCCTTGCTCTTCTATTTAGGGTAGCACATATGGGACATTAAATCAGGGTAGCCAAGTCATGGTGTCGGAACAGTGAAACGCCAACGAATTTTCAATCATTAGTGGTTGATCAATGAAATAGGCTGCTTGTTGAGCTAATAGGTGTCTGACACTGCGTATATTTATTAACAGAATTGATAAATTATGTAGGGCCAATAATCTTGCTTTTGAATGCTAAGCTATGCATCAAGGGAATGTGAATTCAGGTGGATGGAATGATATTTATCGTATCATACCGTGATAATATCAATACATCTCATGCGTGTAAGTATATAATATTGTTATCTCGTTGTTCCCAATTAACGGTTGAATGGTACTGTTCGTGGATGAAATACGCTGTGATAAAGCGCTCAAGATTTACTCAAAAGTGTAAACTGTGATTCTGATATCACAATTTTGAAGAACAATATCTTCTCCATATTTGGTAGCCATAAAATGTCTCTCGACATCCAGGATTACACAAAGCACACATCCATCCCTGGCCCTGCATGTTGTACGGAACCACATTGAAATATGTAACTCAAACGAGTTCAAATATAAATTAGTACGGCGACTATAACGATTTCTCCAAACATGGCCACAGAGACACCTCTTGGCGAGCCAAGCACGTGCACGTTTCATGGAGCCACATTAAAAAATGTGAACTACATAATTAGTTCAAGTTAAAGGTCAGCATGGCAAACTATCACTGATTTCGTCAAAGGATGTGTGATGTGATGTGTGATATGATGACGCATCGACACGGCGTGAGTCACTGGCATGGCGTGATTCACGCGTAAGACTATACGCGTGGATGTCGGGTCGGGGTCAGAGGTGACGAGGGCGTGCTTGCACCTCTGACTCATGGTGGCTATGTAACCCGCGGCGCGAGGCGGGAGACGGGCAGTCGGCCGCGACCTGAGCTCTCTGCAGGCTGCGCCTGCGTGCGCCCTCGCTGTTTCCTTCTGGATTTTCTGACTTCACCAACGAATATACAGGATGTCAACTGCTAAAAATGATATACGTCTTAAATTCGGCTATGCATGTTGCATGGTGCCACATTGAGGCATATGCCTAACAAAGGTCGTCGAAGTTGAATGTCAATATGGCGCTTGGATGCCATATATTTCAATTCGGGCCGGTACAAGATGGATTGCGGTATTCGATGCATTAAGACGTGGCTCTGAAACAATGTTTAACGACATCGTGATAATCCTGTTCATCGCTATCTCAAGTTGGAATGATCCCTGGAGGTAACATTTTCATGTGTGGCTTTGTGCAACATGTACAGATGTCAAAAGCCATCAGGGAGTACCGCCGAGGTCATATTTAACAACAGCGTCAACAGCGCCCTCTTGACCTCCAACGTAAATGACCCATCTAGGTTACCTATTTGAATGTGGCTCAATGCAAAATGCATAGTTGTGCTTCATGCACCAAGAAGTACCACTGTGACCTTTTTTTGGGGAGGAGGCTGTGATAGTCCGCCCTCTTGATCTTTTACTTGAATGATCCATGTAGGCCACATATCACAATATGGATCGATGCAGCATACACAGCTGCATTCGGGGTATCAAAAAGTATCACCGAGACCGTTTGTGGCGAAATCGCGATCGGACGTTATTTTGACCTCCAACTTGAATGACCCGCGTGGGTCACAGATGTGAATGTGTCCCGATGCAACATCCATAGCTGTGTTCCACGGATCAAGACACACTTCGGTGACCAGTTTTAAACCAAATCGTGATAGGCGGTGAGTTTCACTCAGGATGAGCCCTGCACATTTGAATGTGGCTCCATGTAGCATGCATTGCTCCGTTTGGCGTATATGGAACTACCACTGAGACGATGTTGAGCGAAATCATGATAGTCCACCCTTCTGGTATTTTACGACCTTTGTAGGTCACATGTGAATGTAGTTTGGGGCAGCATGCATAACTATATTCAGCATATCCAGAAGTATCAATGAGACGATTAGTCCGCCGTCGAACCCGAATCCGAATGCGAAGATGAGTTGTTTTGACTCCCATTTATAACTTGAGAGTTATGCTAACAACAGGTGCACATGGCGGTGGACATAGAATCGACCCTGCGTAATGTGATGCTGAAGAAACAGCCAGGAAGTTGTTCTGACCTGCTCACATGCATTCATTGCTCAACTCGTTTCTTGAAAACTCCCCGTTCTCGAGCGTAATTGAAATCGCACAGCGGTGATTCGACATGCGTGAGGAGTCCACCCTTGGGTGAATCACTGCACTGCCAGTGTATTTTCCCCGCACCTGTCCAGCCTCGCCAACTCAAGCTGAGTGTGCTGCGCTGCCGGTCACCACAACGGACTACGCCCGCACGTGTGTTGCTGCCTGCCAAGCGGCCCGCTGCCGCCGGATGTGACGTCACGGGCACGTGACAGCAGAGCTGACAGAGCTGACACCGGAGCGGGCGGCTCGACTCACTGACCCGGCCACAGATCAGCTCCATCAGAGGTGCGCTGTCGCTGTTGGCGCGAGAGATGCGCCGGCACCGTGTCGCGTCGCTCGTAGCCATGCTACACAGCGCGCAGTTGGCAGCGCTGCTGTGTATGTGCTGGTGCTCACTCGAGCTCAGTGTAAGCACTTTCCGTCGCCAGGTGCCGTTGGCAGCACTGCTGTGTATGTGCTGGTGCTCACTCGAGCTCAGTGGAGCCACTCTCCGTCGCCAGGTGCCGTTGGCAGCACTGCTGTGGATACGGCGTTCACTATGAACACTCTCCGCCAGCGTGCACCATTGGCGGCTGTCGTATTGCACTGTGGCGTACCGTGCCGTGCACTCAAAGTGAGATTAGGTTCGACAGGGAGCACCACAGGCGTGCACTCATTTATTTTGGATTCGGCTAACATTTGAAATGAAAATTGGACACTTATTTCGGTCGAGGTCAACGTTCGCAATGATGTTATGCACTTGCAAAAATATTACCAAAAACATTTGCAATATAAGCACCGTAGCATTAAAATGAATGGGCCGCACAAAAGGCACGCTGTTTTCCAGCGTATCGTCCGAAGCAAACGGAGCAAGAAGTCTTATTTTCCATTAATTGCTCCAATATTGCATGGGCCATGTCCCGACTACGTCGAAAAAATGCGCACCGTTCTAAAGGTACACTGAAATCGTCTAAATGAGAACTAAATTCGCAAGACATCAGTAAAATACTACTTAAAACATGCATTTCTCGGCATAGATTTAAAGCTCAGCATATCGTTGATTAATTATAGTTTGTTTTCTTCGACATGATCGAATTCGCTAGATTGGCCGGTATGATTTAACAGCAGCCATAGTCGAATCCTAATGCGATTTATGCGATACGACTTTTGTTCTCAGAAAAGATATGAAAATATAGACCAACATCCGCCAAAAATAACATTTGTTTGTTTTCTTAATGCCACTTGTTTGTGAAATCCGAGTGTAAATCCTATTTCCAAATTAAGAAACCAAAAGAAGGGAAGATTTGTCCGTTTGGTGTCCTTTCCGAAACTCCTGGATGCATTCCAGCACTTTTACCATACTCGGCAGATGAGTCCAATGTCGACATTGGTCACAAGTTTTGGGGAAGTGATTTTTGTCCTCATTGCGGAAATTGAAGGCAGTATTTCCATATTCGGGTCCTCTGACAGATATGGAACATGTATTCAATATGTGAATGTTTTGTGTTGAACTTCCCAAATACGTTATTCATTTATGATATTCCTACACTTCCATGAAAATTGGAAGTAATAAGACGCATTTCCTGATAGGTTGGCATGGAAACTAAGTTGCTGTCGACCCACCAGTTCCCTGTCTCGCTATGGCGCCCGATCCTGCAGCCCCACGGACCGTCTCTTGTCCTGGCTCATCCGCCCCCCCCAACAGCACCGTGTAGAGTCGCGTTCGCCATGGCATTGGTGGTTCAGAGTGCCAAATGCCTCCCACATGGTGCCGTGTAGGTGTTTTCCTACAGAACAGTGACTCCGAGGTGCCTGTGAAAGGTAGCGTACTGGACTTTAATGGACGCGCCCAGTTCAAGGCACGTCGTCGCCCTGGGTCGGCTCTGAAGGTCGATTGACCACCTTGTGAAGGGTGGGCGAGGTTCGCGCGATGGCCTGGGAGTGGTGGGTGTGCCGCAGGGCTCCGCCACGGAGGGTCGGCTGACGCCCAGTTCCGACTGTGGTGCGGCTCCCGAGCCCGGGGCCAGATCGTCAGCTCCCATCCCCGCCGCGGGCTTCCCGTACAGGATGACGCTCCTGTAGGGAGGCGCCTACTGGTGGCGTTGGGAAGTACAGCCGGGCCATGCCACGCCTCTCGGCCTTCGCTGAATCTGACGACATTGTGGTCGCAGTAGCTCAGTCGACAGGGCGTCAGGGATCGTAAAGTCATTGATTCGAATCCTATTCCCAGCGGGATCACCGAGTCAGCCAGCCGGCAGTCCATCGTGACCGGAACGTTTTGCGTTGCTCTATTCTCCGCAGTAAGGAGAATCCCAAAGGATAACCGAAGTACTCACCCGGTCGCGAATACACTTCTGGCTATTAAAAGGGCGTGCGAGCTTTCTCTTCTTGTGAGCTCTGTGAGATTTCTTCTTCTTTCGTGTGAGCTTTGTGATATTTTTTTGTTCCAGTGATGATTTAAAATGATTCGTATGCTTGCATTGTCACCCTAAAGTTAGCTGGATTTGGAGGCTTAGAGCACAACGTATGACTGGCTACTACTGTCTCCAGTGGTATGAATTTCGACTCCAGCTGGCATGTAAATCGCACTGGCCATCTCGAGTTCCATCAAGAGAAGTGCGTTGCTTTTTGCCCTGCAGTGGAGGAGCAAGATGTCAGCTGAGGGGGGGGGGGGCTAATTGGCTGTCCACGCTATTATATTGAAATTTGGGATGCCTTTTGTCACGTGGATTGCACACATTGCGTTATAGGTTCTTAACAGACCTAGGGAATGTCAGCCAGCTCACGACCTCGTCTCAATGTGGTATTTAGATATACATCGAAACGTGTGTCATCAGCAATCCATATAATATAAAATCAAGTGAAGCATTAGCTACATTGACAAATGGTCATCGAAAAATGCATGACTTGAAATGTGGCCTTGTGTCAATTCCCCACGTCACGTGAAGGGCAAGCTAGAAAACTGTTTCCGGGCGCATAGCGTTGTTCCCAACCTTTTTTTGACAGCCTGTAATATACGCAGTGACAACATATGTCCTCACCTTTCGCCTTTCACCCTTGTACGGTCGCCAAACCAGATTTGCTCGTTGATTGTTCCTGGTATCTGTCGGCTATTGGTGTCCGTCTAGAAACTCCCAGCACTTCCCTCCGTAACTCGTGCTTGTTAGAAATTTGTGTATTGGCTTTGTTTGCACATGAATGGCATGCACTTCACTTCCTCAAGGTCATATCGTAAACCACACGTTATTCAAGGTTATTCAAAGCCGCGTGTTCTTCAAGGTCATCGGAAGCCGCATATGCTTCGGGTCCTCGTGTGTTGAGGAAGTGAAGGCGGCATGCCATTGGTACTCCAGCTCCTGCTATTTGGACCTTGGTCAGGAGTCATGTCCAGTGATTTCCATTGGCTGCTAACCACTGGTAGGATTCTAGTGCAGCGTGAGAGGTCTGGTCTGCTCCAAGACGAGAAACGGACGCCTAACAAGCTGCCTGCAGGGCAATCCTTCAGCGCTGGACGGCTCGAATGAATATCTTTTACTGCAGTGGTGAAAGGGCTCCGTTGTGGAAAAATAGACATGGAATAGTTCCCGTGTCCATTCATAGCATGCAACATCATGGATCCATTTAATAATGTTTCACTGGTGGGAAATGCTCCAGAAATATGTTCCAAAACCAAGTATTTTGTTAGTTTGCCTGATGTACCTAAAAATAGACATTTTCCGATCACTGGAGGGGAAGGGGAATTTTCGTCTACAGTTAACATGTCATTGGATTCCCTATGCCCCATGAACTCGCTGCTGCATATCCTAAATGTTGAGTGATCTCTACAAAAAGGCTTACGACTTACGGGCCAGTCGGAAAGCCGGTGAAGTTTTTTTTTAATCATAAAGCGTGTAGTACCAAATGTAGACAAAAGGGCTGCGTGAAGCAAATCAACTTCGAGATGCTATTGCCGTTTTCGTCGCACTTTTGTAAATGACATGTGCTTATTGACATACTACGATAAAAGCAACACAATATTGCCTATCGATCCAAAACGTCAGGTCGAATCACGCCCCGACATACCCGCTGGTGGTACTAAGATGCCTGTTTGGTTCGACCTAGAGTATCACTTCCTGGGTTCGGACTAGCCGCTGGCATGCTTCTGAAAGGAGGCGCTCTTAAAATAAGCAACTGTTTTCACATGCCGTTGGCAATGCCACATGGCATCGTGCTGGCGATGCACTAGCATTGGCGAGTCACGATTACCTTAATATTGATCGAATGTCAAAAGTCATGAGCTCATTGGGTGTGGAACCTATTAACAACTGGAGTATGCACCATCTGGTGGGTGTCGGACCGACTCTAGTCGGTACCTGGAGGGGCATGCCTACTCAGTGAATTGAGGCTGTCCCCGCTGTGCATGGGGTGGGATGGTGAAGAGGATTATCAAGTGAATTGATTTGGGGTCGAAAAGTGTGCCCAAGTAACGATAGTATTTTGTGTTCTAGGTCAGCAGGGTCACTTCAGACATTGTTTGGTCTCTGAGTAGATCGGATTATCTTTTAAAGAAAAACTATGCTCACTTCATCGCTTACCAATATCTATCACTTGATGTGCGATAGACGCCACACATCTGCCATTGACCTGACATACTTTACGTGACATTATATGCTTGTTCTCTAGTTGTCGGCTTAAATTCGTGACATTCAGTCATTGTTTATGACACTGCCTGTCCTTCGTATTGGGAAGCAAATCCTTCACAGACACTGTGCTTGCAAGCGTGCAGTGCATGGGAAGCGGTCAAATTAAGCTCAGGTGCAGCCCTCAGTCTGCTGCACAGTTTCGGAATGGTTGTAGAAGCACGCCGATGTCTGCGTCAGACGGCTGGCGAGCAAATGTTTATGGCACAAGGTGGCTTCAACTGCACGACCACGGCAGAGTCAAGTTCATGCACGAGAGCTGCAGCAGGAGCACAGGTTGGTGCACTCCTGGTGTTGCCATCGTTACAGCAATTAATGTTTGAATTTTCCCCTTCAACGACGTCCACCTTTTGCGCACAGCGAGCGCGGAAAACATGGACATGCAATTATCACGAGCAGGAAAAATTATGTCGTTTGTGTTGGTCGCTTGTGTCGTTGTGTCGCTTGTGTTTATGTTGTAGCAGTTTTTGTCAAAGCTACAGTGGCTAGGGAAGAGCGTGTCCCCCGAGAGCGACAGTTTCTGAACTTTTCACCACACTGTGTCTGGGCTCTTGGTCAGCCAGTATACGGACTCGGCCGTTCGACGCATTGGATTTTCAGTGACGTGCAACATCTCACCTTGCATGACTGTACAGCACGGCATGTGTTGGTCACGTTAGACATGGTGTCTCGGCAGTCAGTGTAACGTTAGACTTGTGTCTCGGCAGTCAGACATACGTGTATAGACAGTTAGTGGACGGAAAATAAATTGACAACAATTTTGTAGCGACATTTTGGGTATCCAACTGAGAATTCACGCGATGATTATGCCTTCCCGCAGTCGGTGAGCAGTCATGTTCTGATATTGTCATGATAGCGATGCCTTTCATAGAGTCGGGAGAATAAAGAAGTCCGTCAGGAATCGCGGTATAGTCATGTTGTCAGCTGAACCTCTCTTGAGCAGTTCTTTGACGGGTTTTCAACAATTTGGACGTTGTTCTGCCGTGGCCATGGTCATGATGTCACCGTGCAAGGGTCCGGGTCATCACGGTGGCAGCATCCACTCCTGAGTTAGTTAGTTACTAGGGCTTTAGGGCGCATCGACTACACTGGTCATGTAGCGCCCATCCACTCCTGATCTTACTATCATACTGACACACATGTCCCGAAACTAGCTCTCACCACTTACCCGATGGATGAATAGCTGCACATATCACCCAGAACAATGTTTCCCCCCACCCACGCAGGAGGTGGAGGTATGTTCAGGTCACGGGTGGGTGTGTTCGAGCATGTTTGCAGCCGACACCGATGAGAACCGGAGAACACACGATGACCTGGTGGCAGATAATTTCTATATGCTGTCTTGGAGAGCCTATGCCGCATATATTGGCCGTCAGGTTCGTGAAGCCTGGATCTCACCACAATAGACCATGTTAAAACCTGGAGCATCGGGTAGTGTAAGGGGTTTCGGCAAGTTTCATCACAAGTGCCATCTTTCTACACTCATAAATAGACAATTTAGATCAAGTCTTCCCCTTAGATGCCCGGCTATGAAACTAACATTGTGTGACCTCTGTCGCAGTAGTGGAGCAGGAGGCGCGCGCGCGGAGAAGGGCGAGAGCTACTGGTCGTACCTGCACCTGGACAAGATACTGTCCGCCCAGGTGCTCAAGAGCGGCGCCGCCGGAGAGCAAGTGCACGACGAACACCTCTTCATCATCGTCCACCAAGGTGCGTTGCGGCGTGAAGTGTCCAAATAAACCATCGGATCCAGGATCGGCCAACCTCTCGATCCATGTTTGCGGTGCTTACCTGCGCGGGGTTTTGTTTTGTACTTCTCCGGCAGTTCCTGTGATTGTTGACGTTCGCACTGTGATAGTGGAAGCTGGACATGACGTTCGCATTGTGATGGTGGAAGCTGGACATGACGTTCGCATTGTGATGGTGGAAGCTGGACATGACGTTCGCATTGTGACAGTGGAACCTGAAAATGTTGTTAGCACTGTGATGGTGGAAGCTAGACACGACGTTCGCACGGAAGCTGGACATGACGTTCGCACTGTGATAGTGGAAGTTGGACATGCAGTTTGTAGCGTTATTGCATTTGAGCCGCGTGACCGCCGGCCATGTGCACAGAGATACGTTGGAAACAGATCACCTGGAGGCGCGTCTGGTGTTCTGCGAAAATCCCAGCCTCGTTGTCGACTCAGACCAGGCGTACTTAGCAGATGTGCTGCTGGGTGGGCAAAGGGTCAGTACCCTTTGAAACTGGCTCCTGCCGTGCCCGTCCGGACCGTGCTGCTAGGTGGAGATGGGGTCGGTATCTGTTGAAGCTGGCCCCTCCTTTGTCCAGTGCATTGGAGTTGGGTTAGCTAGAGTTGAGTGATTTCAGAGTGATTCCTCTTTTGCACTGAAAGGAGTTAGAGCTGGAGTCATGCCATGCATGTCCCGTCGGAGTTGGAATATTTCCACTGTGTTGCAGAGGACGTGGAGTTAATTCATCTTTCGGTCCTAATGATGCTTTATAACTTGCAATGAAGTGGTCAGCGCGCAATAATTCAATTTAAAGCAGTATGGCATTTCCCTGCTAAATGTCCCCCAGGTATCTCTGGACCAGTGGTACCAATGCGATGCATATCCGATACCTGAATCTTACACTAGTCACCCGCGATCGTCAGTGACCGGAAGCGTGTGCAATTGTTTGCATGTGCAGTGTGCGTTGGACATTGATACATCGCAGGGTCCTGTAGAAGGAAATCGGTTTTCTAAACCAGTTTTTCAGCTGTGCCAGATGATGTGGAGTGTCCAGCTACCCACCTCCAGTGATCCCACGATCACTGGTAGTGGTTCAGCCAGTGAGGTTACGCTGTAACGAAACCTCCATTCTTTTAGGAGAATTTCACAAACAGGAAAGACAAAATGGTATCGCGAGCTGCACATATTGAATGCACAAGGCTGTCATCTGGAAACGGCTATCAGTGACGTCAGACTTCCTTCATCATGTGCGGCATAAGCGTCGGAAATATTTAGTTACTTATTTATTTATTTATTTATTTCACGATACATGCCCTCCACGTGTAGTGGCTATTATGGACAGTCTGGGCATCACTCACATATATTTACAACAACAAAAAAAAGATATATTTGTGGTCAATAGTAGGAGCGGATGCGCAACAAACATTCCTACACGAGCATAATACAATACCTATATCACTATCTGCACTACACACACCGTGCTTGCAACACGAGCTATAAACGAATAGTTTATAGAAGTGATAGGAAAGCGATCGCCTAAAGGTGAGTTTACAGTGTACACACATCCATTGTGTAAATTTGTTTTATGTGACTAGCGTTGTTCGTGGAGATAACCTAGTGCATGTTTCTTGAAGTTAGACAGCCTGGATGTTTTTGTTTCAGTAGGAAGTTTGTTATAGTAGAAGTCAGATGAGTAGATAAATCTCCTGCGGCCAGCCTCTGTATATGGCTGATAGGTGCAAATGGTTGTCTTCACGTGTGTGACGGTTTCGCAGGGTAGAGTTTGTAGTGCTTTGCCTGGCAATGTGCGTTGGCTCACCCGTCAGAATGATCTTGTGCAGCAAAGTAAAGCTGTGAAATAGATGCAGATCAGCAGCGGTGAGAAGACTCAACTTGTTACTGGCATCAGAAATATGATCAAATTTCCGCAGGCCTGACACGACTCTAGTGGCACAATTAATGATCTTGTCTAGTCCCTGGATGTTTGCTGCAACCCGTTCCCGTATACAGATATGCAATAGCGGATATTGGATATCACCAGGCTATAGTGAAGAGGGTACTGGAGGGCAGATGGTGACGCAGATGGCTCAGGGCCAGAATGAATCCAGTGCACTTGCGGACCACAACAGCTACATGGGAATCCCACAACATGTGGCGATCAAATGGCTGAATGGCTCTCATCTATCACGGCGTCCCTAATCCACACTCGTATCGAGGTAATATTTCGAAGATGTTGACGCGATTCGAACGTAAGTAGCTGATTTTTGGTTGTGTTCGCCTTCAAACCGTTATCCAGGAAGTAGTAAAGTTGGCTAAGACGTGTCGCCATCTGACTTATCAGATTTTGTAGATCAGATTTGCGACCGGAGATGAGGACCTGAGCGTTGTCTGCGAACTGAGTGACGTGTCCTACCGGGACGTGCAGACTGAGGTCGTTCGAAAAGATGCTATAGAGGAGTGGACCTAATGATGAGCCTTGAAATACACCTATGTTGTTTAGGAGAAAGGAAGAAAGATGTCTGTTTCAGCGTTTATCTGAGATGCTAACAGCCAGCGTGTGACCTCCCAGATATGCCCTAAACCAGTCGGTATCGATTCCAGGAAGTTCTAGTTTAGTGAGCAGTTTGGTGTGGTCTATTACGTTGAAGCGCTTGCTGAGGTCCAGAATACAAAGGAGAGCTACTTCCGAACGGTCCATTGCTGCTAGTATTTTGTCCGTGACTGAGATAAGAGTGGTTTCCGTAAAGTGACGTGGTCTGAAACCGTGCTGAGTTTGGACCAGTAGGTGGTTTGAGTTCAGGTTGTGATAAAGTTGTTCTGCACTACCCTCTCAGTGATCTTGGCGATAACCGGAACCAATGAGATGGGACTAAAATTAAATGGATCCGAATGTTCACCTGATTTGTGAATGGGAGTTACTATTGACCGTTTCTAAGTGGAGGGGATGTCAGCTGTAGTCAAACATGTGTTATAATGTCGAGCAGCACTTCGCTGATAAAAAAGAACAGAAATTTGATAAACTTAATACAGATCGGGTCCGCAAGCACCTGTGCTTATCATTGTCACTAGCAGTCGTAGTCGGCCAAGTCAAAGTCGAGCTAAGGGAGCCATAGATGCGCGGTTGGATGACAATAGTAACGTTCATCTGCTTCAACCAGCTTCCGGTCGTCGAGGTCACATGGACCTTCAGAAACTTGCCCCAGTTAAAGCATTCAGCTGATTTGTTCGCTATCATGTTCGCAGAAGTTGATCTTCCGAGTTCACCTGGTGAAACGTTGGTTCATTAACAAATGTGAGCATGCGTTTTGCATCACCGCCGCCTGGCTCGCATACTGCTGATTCAATAGCCAGTTGGATGCATGTCTAGCTAGCTCATTTGGCTTTTGCTTTCATTCCTGGCCTTGCAAGAAAGCCCCCTATGCTGTACATACCAATTAGTTTTCTTTGAACGGTTCGGTGGATAAGCCAACCATCTCGTACACATCGGGAGACCATCGATGGCTTGGGTATGCTGAATAGATGTACGGAAATAACTGGCGTTTGTTTGGTGCATACCTGCCGCATCTTGGCCATTTCGGTCCTTGTATTGACGAGATGACTTGTTCTGGTAGGTAGACTGCTATCGTTGATCAATGAACTATGGTTCGTTTATTAATGTTTTTTTGTGCCCTGAAAGGATGCAGCAAAGCCGAAGCAGCAGCATAGCTTTTTAGCGAATTTTTAACTGCTGTGATCACCATTGATGTGTTTTTGAATGTGTGATGGTGAAAATATATTGGAACGTTGTTGGGGAAACCATGGGAATTGCCAAATGAATGCATCTAGTGTGGTATCTCCCATTGCACAGAAATTGTATTAAATTTCATCTTGTCACTTGTGGAGGCTTTCATGAAAATGTATGGTGAATAATTAACGGCTCACTATGCTTTTGGTGAGACATGCATATAAAACAGCAGACGAATGTGTTTATTGATTGTAAAACTCTTCCTCACTGTTTGCAGAATTTCATGAATGGCCTTGATTTGTTGAAGTAGATTAAATGTTTAATGTCTCTAAGCATTCAATATTAGGGACATTTATTACCTTGTGCTCTGATGCGTTGTTCCTAGGCGTGAAGCTACTCAGTTAGCATATGCTTACTGATGCTGATGTCATTCTCATTCATCAGACACTGATGACTGTTATTTTATTCATCTTTTATAGTTGTTAGGCGTTTGATGCTAGCTTGTGTTCAATGTAAGTTAGAGTTGGAGTCACTCTCTATCACCGAAGACGTGTCTTGACTTGGAGTCACTACTTTTGGTACGAACAACAGCTAGAATTACGTCATGCTTTCCAATTTCGCCTGACTCCAAAACACACTGCCCATGCTTTCATTAATTGTGTTGCTGGATGAGATACTTTTGGGTACCTTTGAGAACTAGTCCCTCTGAGAAGAACGTGCTGTTGGGTGCCGGCGGTGTTGATACCTTGTGAAGCTGATGCCTCCCATGTATGTACAGAATGTGCTACTGGATCTGGATTGGTTACATACCTTTCCGAACTGGTCGTACTGATGCAACTACAATCTGTTGAAGCTCGGCTCTGAGACGTCCACTCCCCCCCAGGAAAAAACCTTTGGCGATGGCCCGCTGGCCTCTGTCGCTCCCCCTTTTGATAATTGTGTAACGTTCCGGGAGTGAGACGCATATAGTATGATTTGGTGTGTTATATAATCAGCCATGAATGTTTCCATGTAATATTCTTGAACTGTTCTATGGCAAAGCGTTAGGAATCAGTGTATTTGCCTGGTTTATGCTAGAAGATACATTTGGCCCTCAATTAAATTGCAACTGATCTAACGCAATGGTGTATACCGTTTCAGCGTACGAATTGTGGTTTAAGCAGATCATTTTTGAAATCGACTCGGTTCGCCAGCTGTTCATGACAGAGGTAAGGAGCTGCGTGTTGGGATGTACCGACATGGGTACGTACAGGTGTGCATGTGCACGAGGAACCTTCAATGACATGGGCCACAACTGCCTTCAATTTTCATGTTCGGCAAGATCGGAAATCTTAATTTTAGTATCCGTTCTTTCTGGCGCTACATGACCAATGTAGTCGATGCGCCCTAAAGACCTAATAACTAACTAGTATCCGTTCTTTGGCACCGTCTCAGATGTGGTTAATCACATTTCCGAGCTTTCAATTGGTTGGGGCTCCGAATGAAATAGACTCTGCCTGATCAATGGTGGCTGTTGGCGCCACTCACGGAAAAGTTCTTTATTTGGGCGTATTGCAACTGCTCTCAGACCCACCCATGGTACCGGCCCCACACAATGCATTTTGCCTCACACCTGGCGCATTCACTGCCGAAATGATTCCGGTGAGAGCCGGTTCGCAACGCATTGATGCTATGTATTTGGGAGCGATTATTCTGCAATGACTGTCTTTGGGAGCGGTTATGCTGCCAGTGTTGCGAATTTAGGAGCGGTTATGCTGTGATAATTATGTTATTCGACAGGGATGTCTTGTGTTCTTATATCACTTAAAGTTTTAAAGCGTGTTTGTATGCCACGCAGTTGGCTACACCAATTACAAGATGTTTCGACACCAATGTTGAGTCCGTATGGTCCGCCGTGCATCCAAACCCATAAAGCAAACGTGAGTGAGGATGGCTCTCAGTTGATTTGGCGATAGCTACCAGGAAGCGTCGGTGACGAACGGTAGAGCTGTTGCCCCCGAGCTCTGGAGAGCCAGCAGTGGGGATCAGAACCGGTTGTGTTTAGAGCTAGTGTGATGCTTATGCTTATCACTCATCAGAACGCCGGGGAAACAACATGGAGATGCCTCCAGACCGCGCCAGTGTGACTTGCTTCTCTTGTCATTGGAGGAATGATATAAGATATTAATGTAGTTGAACAATTGTAGCATGTAGAAGGGTATTCACACATTATTTGAATTTTATAAGCGTCAAGAAGTGTACATCTCTAAAAAGCTACGCAGTCCCAATTAGATCTGGTGAGACACAAAGTCTGCTTGCAGTAACTCATCCGACTACGAAGTGAATGTGAACAGCAGCATGACATGTCCGTGCAATGTTTGGCCTTGGAGGACTTCCTGCAGCGTCATTACCGCAGCACATTGCATCCGTTGCGTAGCTAAACACCAGCAGGATTATTCTCCCGAGAGCGGGCTGGAATTTTGCACCAGGCCAGCCCTGGAAGTTTCCATCATGGTCTGCCGTTGGCTGAGCAGCCAGTTCTCCGTATGGAGGATATATGTCCGGCGAGTGCCGCCTCACCCTGGTCGTACGGCCGTGTTCAGTTTCAGTGCTCAGTTTCAGTGTTCAGTTTCAGTGTTCAGTTTCAGTGTTCAGTTTCAGTGTTCAGTTTCAGTGTTCAGTTTCAGTGTTCAGTTTCAGTGTTCAGTTTCAGTGTTCAGTTTCAGTGTTCAGTTTCAAGTGTTCAGTTTCAGTGTTCAGTTTCAGTGTTCAGTTTCAGTGTTCAGTTTCAGTGTTCAGTTTCAGTGTTCAGTTTCAGTGTTCAGTTTCAGTGTTCAGTTTCAGTGTTCAGTTTCAGTGTTCAGTTTCAGTGTTCAGTTTCAGTGTTCAGTTTCAGTGACGCGCCCAGAAAGTTTCGCCACGCGCCATACCCAACATTCGTTTCGTTGTTTTTTTCCTTCGATGTACGGATGCGAGTTTCCTCCCGCCGAGCGAGGAAATTGGCTCCAGACCATCGGCTTGGAGTGTGCTTCTGGCTGTCTAAGAACTGGAAACTTGCCGTATGTGATGCGCGATGCCCCGACCGGCTTGTAAAGAGGTGTTGTGCTGTACCTTCTTTTGTTTCAGAAGCTCAACGAACGGAGAATGCTGGATATCTTAAAGCAGACCAATAGAGTGGTGCTGATCCTGAAGGTAATTGTCAGTAAAGTCTAAATACGAGCGACGTACTGCTGTGTGGATCAGAAAAGTAACCGTAAGCAGCCCGACCTGCCCATACCCAACCAGACCAGACACGACCCGACCGTCCGCCTCACGCTTTTTTAACTATTTTGCTTGAGTACGACGCGTATTTTCCTGCTTTCCCGTTGCTGCTAATCCTGCCTTCTTCACTCGTAATTGATCCTCTTAGATATAGACTTTTCCATTTTTCATCACAATATATCCTCTGATCTCCTCACATGTATTATTCAGACGAAAGGCAGTATGGCGGGACTTCTCGCACATGCGGCAAGGCACTCAACTTGCCACCGTACCATGTCTAGTGCTTCCACACCGAATCGGCTCTTGTGTTACCACGATCTGCCAATGCAGGGCAGCTGAGGTCGTCCTCGGCTACAATGCGGTCGCAAGCGGCCGATTTTCTTACGTGCTGCACGAGAATCCTGCAACCCGGCTCCTGCCCCGGCTCCTGCCCCGGCTCCTGCCCCAGCTCCTGCTCCGGCTCCTACCCCGGCTCCTGTCCCGGCTCCTGCCCTGGCTCATTCAGCGCGACTAACCCCACCTTATAATGGTTGTATGAAGGCCTATCGCACCTCTGGACGTTTTACTGCAAGTCGATACGTTTACCTATAGTGGGTTATTTCGTATGAACTTCACAGTGATATTCCGTGATGTTTTGTGTTGAAATTAACATTCCCATTTTTTTGTTCCAAGCCGTAGTTGAGCTTCAAGCTTGAATAAATAAATGCAGAAAAGTAATAAGACCGTATTCGAACTGCATAGTAAGGCCCCATCTGGTGTGATTTCCTTGGCGTATCTTTGGGGATGTTTTCTCGCCCTGGCAGGGAAATAAACCCAGCTTTCTCAGTTGGTTAATTGTAATCTCTGAGCGGACCGCACCTCTGCCGCTCCTGAATTGCTGCGTGGCCGCCTTCTCGAGATATGATCGAGAACACGTTCGCGGCAGCTGCTGGTGGAGCAGATCGAGATCCTTGAGACGATGACACCGCTGGACTTTCTCGACTTCCGCGACCACCTCAGCACGGCCTCCGGCTTCCAGAGTTTGCAGTTCCGCCTGCTCGAGAACAAGCTCGGTCTGAGGAAGGTTGGTTGTCCGATACTGACACGGTGGTGTCACAGCTGTGATGGAAGGTTGGTCGTCCAACACTGACACGTTGGTGTCACAGCTGTGATGGAAGGTTGGTCGTCCGACACTGACACGGTGGTGTCACAGCTGTGATGGAAGGTTAGTCGTCCGACACTGACACGGCATTTTGTTTTCACATCGCTCTGTTTGTTCACTCGTTCGCCCTATATTGATGACAGCTGCACCCCGCCTGCGTAGGAGTGGAGACATTTCCCAAGGCGCCCGGACCTGGGCACACTCGCTCAAACGCGAACACCCACAAACGTCTGTCGTCATCCAGCCATTATGGACGAATGGACGGAATGGGCATAATGTACACCGAGATCTGTACGTTATGAATCCCATAACATCACCATTCAGTCCATTCCACTCACTTAGACACTTGTCCAGCTTTTTGTTTCAATAGTATTTCTGAACACACTAGCATCGGCTATTCTAGGGCCGTCTAAATCACTTGAGTCATTGATATTCGCCTCCAGCATTGCTATTCGAACAGCTCCGACACGGTATCCATGCACAAATTCCGAACATGTCTCTGCCCGTACATCGACACTCGTGGGGCGTACCCCACGAGTGTCGTTTTTTTTGTGTGTGCGTGTGAAACTCAGTCTCTAGACGCTTGTCACTTCTGTAAAGTGCATCTTTGTCAGCTTTGAATACATGCAAAGATGAGCATGTCAGAATACATGCTCATCTTTGCATGTATTCTGAATACATGCTCATCTTTGCATGTATTCTGAATACATGCTCATCTTTGCATGTATTCTGAATACATGCTCATCTTTGCATGTATTCAGTACATTGACATCCTGCATGGCTGCGTATGGGCGCTACATGACCGTGGCAGGTGACGCGCCATAGAGCCCGTATAGCCGACTAACACTGCGCGGTTTGTGCCGGTATTCGTCATAGAGCCCGTATAGCTGACTAACGCTGCGCGGTGTGTGCCCGGTATTCGTCATAGAGCCCGTATAGCTGACTAACTCTGCGCGGTGTGTCCCGGTATTCGTTGCCGTCATTGTAACATTATTTTTCAATATTACGAATTGCGGTCTGCGTGGCTGACTGATTACACGGTATTACTCACGCTCAGGTGGAGACTGTTTGAAAGTCACACGTCCCCGGGTCTTTCCTGAGCGGACGTACACCACCACAAGGACTGTAGCGAGCACTACTCTGGAGATGCTGTGCCTAATAAGCAATCCTCTGACATCCTAATATCAAAGCAAGCAAACTGTCGGCCAGTAGAGATCCGACGTTTGTATGATTATAAGTGCGAACTATGCTACGTAGGTGCTGGTGTTTATTCAGCGAGTATGCAGAGTACCAGCGGCGCAAAAGCCAGTCAAACCACGTAATTGCATCTCGAGGTGGCTGCTGTGTTGCAGCATTGCAACGAATTCCCGATAAAACAAGAGCAATCTACAATAAACCAAGAGAGATAACTAAACGAAGTCTTCAATGTGTTGCGTGTTGCGAGCGACCCGGTTGCGCAATGCTGCATTCACTCAGAGCGCTACAGGCCTGCCAGTTCCTTCGTCCTGCTTATCAAAAGCTGCCTCTATATATTGCACGATTCAGTTTTCTTTTCGTTGTGGATTAAAGCATAGGCACGAAAATTTAACCGTTTGCAGATACCGCCTAGGTCAAGACTAGTCGCATCCATGGGCGAAGGTATTTAGATCATCCTGTTCTCTGTCAGCCGTCTGTCAGCCGGCTCGTCAGCCGTCCGTCACCCGTCCGTCAGCCGTCATCCAGCCGTCTGTCAGCCGTCTCAGTCAGCCCGTCCCTGTCAGCCGTCTGTCAGCCGTCCGTCAGCCGTCCGTCAGCCGTCCGTCAGCCGTCTGTCAGCCGTCTGTCAGCCGTCTGTCAGCCGTCTGTCGGCCGCCTGTCAGCCGCCTGTCGGCCCGTCTGTCGCCGTCTGTTCGAAGCCGTCTGTCAGCCGTCTTCAGCCGTCTGTCAGCCGTCTGTCAGTCGTCTGTCGAAGCCGTCCTAATCAGCAAATCTGTCCCGTCTGTCGTGGTTGTCAGCCGTATGTCAGTGGACGGCCGTGACCTGGCGTCTGTGTGCGCGTTCGGCAGGAGTGCCGCGTGAAGACCAAGTCGGACTACGCGGAGCCCTACCACGACCACCCGGCTGATGAGGACGATCCGAGACTCTGAGCGGCAGCCGTCGCTCGCCGCGCTCGTCGAACGCTGGTTCGAGCGCACCCCCGGCATCTCGGCCAAGGGTTTCAACTACGGGACCCCTTCCAGGGCGCATAATCAAGGAGATGCTCGGTGACGAGCTGCGGGCGGCCAAGGTGAGCAAGTGGCATGTTCTGTACGGTGTTCCCCGAATCTGGCATTAATTCTTGTGAGCATGCTCATGTCGGCAATATAATTAGGTGTCTTAAAATAGGCGATACTCGATTTAACTCGCGCCGTCTCTCCGGTCAGATCCTCACACCCCGTCTGGAGTGGGGGAGGCCGGATAGTAACCCTCGGTCAAACTAAGCGTCGCACGAAACGAAAGCGGTGTCATCGGAAAGCGTCGACGAGTCCAGCGGATCCACCCCAAAACAATTTCCCCAAAAGTGACGTGACCACGGGGACTAGATTGTAACGACTTTTCACGACTTGCATGCTTGGCTCGGGGGAGCTAATTTTTGGAGGATTTATGAGGAAAAAAAAATTGAATGAGAAAAGGACGAAAGCGAAATCAGACGAGGGCTATACAATTGTTTGGCCCCAAAATATATTTTTTTTTTAAATACTAAAA